>VXAX01004331.1:951333-1136225 GCA_013399835.1 Leptocoma aspasia
ACCCCCCGCCTCTCTCCCCCTCACCCTGCCGGGAAGGGACCGGGGGAGCCGGTGCCGCTACCCCGCCCGCCCATGGCACCAGCGGGTCCTCGCTGTGGCGCCCGAGCGGGGTCCCTGCGCAGACTGACAATAGGAAAGACGGGGACACTTGTCAGAGCAATTTGGCGTGAGGGGAGCGGAGCTGCGTGTTGAAGCTGCTCGCCGCCCCCTCAGTCGCCGGCTGGGAACCCCCGACCTCCGCACAGCCCCGCCAGCCATTTCGGGAGGGATAATCGTGAGCGGCGGCACCCCGAGCAGGGCGGGTGGGAGGGCTGACCTCCTTGCGGGGCTGCTCTTGGTGGGCAGACTTCCCGTGCTAGCACATGGAATAGTGTCCAGCTACATGGTCAGCGATGGCAGTGTCCCTGCCCACGCTGCAGGCGGCTGGGAAGAAATCTCCCCTCTGTTGCTGAGCCCGGGGTGAGGCCGAGTTTCTCGGGGAGAGGCCTGATCGTGGCAATCCCTGCGCACCTGACCCCGCCCTGGGCAGAGCCGGCTGTGCAGAGCGCAGATGCTCCGAGACAGGTGCTTTATGCAGGGATAACCCACATCTTCTCCTGCCAGCTGCCTCCTGACCGCCTCTCACGCGTGGTCCCACGCATCTGAAGTTCGGCTCCCGGCAATGGACTGCTGT
Organism: Leptocoma aspasia; assembly: GCA_013399835.1. Classification (NCBI taxonomy): domain Eukaryota; kingdom Metazoa; phylum Chordata; class Aves; order Passeriformes; family Nectariniidae; genus Leptocoma; species Leptocoma aspasia. The sequence goes on from VXAX01004331.1 coordinate 952,007, forward strand.
CAGTGCTTTGTAGGGTTAGGGTCTGCAGGGGGATGAAGACTCCTCTCTTGCTTCCCCCAGCCCTGTCAGAGCCCTGAGCACTCCAGCCCTATGCATCAATTTCGGTTTGTTCCTCAAAGCCTTGGTGAGGAAAAGAGGTTACAACTTCCAAGACCAGCCACACCTGAGCCCTTTTTACAAGGAATCCCCAGCACTAAAGATCAGCCCTTTAAGAGCCCAGGAAACTGGGTGCAGACATGGAGTGGGGCAAATAAATCCTGGTGTATGCCACTGGCCGGGTCTCCAAGAGCCTGCTCAGCTTTCCTACCTGGGGTGTAGTGGTCACCCCACCATGTCCCACCAAGGCTGGTGCATTGTGTGGCCAAAGACTCCACACCTCTGGGGACGCTCCCACAGCGGTGTGAGGGGACCCTCAAGGAGATGCTTCAAGCCCCCCGGATAAGGTTTTTGACGTGCTTCAGTGATGCTACAGATGATCTCCCCGCTCGCCTTTTCTTGGGTGGTGTGTGCTCTTGCTTTGCTCTCCTGCTGGTGAGTGCCTCCTGCCTCCCTTTCCTACAGATGCCCTGGGTCAGGGCTCTGTGTCCCAGCATGCGTTACTGCGTGTCCGGTGACATCCCAGGGGACCCTGAATCCACAGGGAATTACGGACACTAGGCTGCTCTTCTGGCCAGGGAAAGTGCTGCCCCTCTCAGTCCGGTCCCTCCAGCTCTTCCCCTGGTGGGAAGTGGCACGCAGGAGACAGAGACTGCACATAGCAGGGAAGAGGCTTTGCAAACGCAGTGGCGACCTGCCCGTTTCCCTGTAACAGCGGTGTCGCATGTCCAGAGAGGCAGCTCTCCTGCTTCCTTCCCAGTGGCAGTGTAGCTGTTGTGTTAGTTCGTGACAGCCGCCTCCTCCCAGGGCTCTGCTGGCGAACCACTCACTGGGGAGCTCTAATTATACTGGCTTTTAATGCCTGGGGCAAGGGGTGGCAGGACGCAGGACTGGGAAACCACCACGTTAAAATTTTTGAGTTGGATGCCCCACCACATTCCCCAGGGTTTGCATAAATCACAAAATCTATTGTAATTTCCCACTCACTCTTAGGAGAACAAAAATAACTCATATTCCTCAGTAATATTACAAGGACTAGTGAGCTGCTGCTGCTGGAAGTGCATTCAAGTGATGTCTGTGTTTTTTCCGCAGCTCTGCTCTATCCTGGGTAGCTAGTGAGGGCTTTAAACGTATTGAAACATCTTCAGCAAATTTGTGAAAATATAAATTACTTTTGTTTCTTATTCTTAAAATAAATATGTTTTTCCCTAATGCTGCTTTGGAACAAACTAAGTGGAGATATATTTAGAGGATTTCCAAGCTTTTATAGACTGTTCTCACCTTCTAAGTCACTTGGCTAAGAAAAAAGGGTTATAGGCAGTCTCATTACTAATTTATCAATCTCTGATCTTATCTATACCTTGGAAAAATTGCTGGTCACTTTTCTAAGTTGCATTTTCTCATTAAAAAACACAGTAAGGTTTTTGAAGAAATACTGGAGATAAACAGCAAAGCAATATAACTGCATAAGGATACAGCTCTCACTGGTCTCATATAACTGCTCCTGTAATTAGGGCTAATAGACTTAGCCCAAGCATTTTGCTAATAAGGTTAAAATGCTTCCAGCACCCAAATTAGTAATCCAAAATCCATCTGGATTTTTTTTGCAAGGGGCACACTCTGCTCCATGGACATATAAGAGTTACTGTTACTGACCTAATATTTTTGCCTTTCCCAGCCTTCAGTAAATACAGAAAAAATTGCTGCGGACACACTATTACTGGTGTAATCTGAGGCAAAAGATATGTCAAAAAAATCAGGTATGTCATTTTTGCACAAAGTGAGCTGATGATGAGATAAGAGCACATTTTGGGGTGCACTGGTAATACACCAAATAAATACAAAACCACATGTTGTTTACACTGCCTTGTGGACATTTCTTGGACTGTAGAGAATGCAAGACCAATGCTGAGGTGGGGCTGGGCTGGGAGCATAAGGAAGCGTGAAAAAATTGCCTGTTGGAGTGGGGAGATGAATGAGTGATTCATATTACCCTAGGGCAGTATTACAAAATCTGAACTAAGTTTGGGTTTGGTGGTTATAGTGTCTGACTGAGACTGTGTGAGAGACAGGACTTGTTTTATTGGTTCATGTGCTACCACGTTATTAAAGGAATATGAGAAGGTGCCAGTGCTGTGTAAAAACACAGTGTGGGTACAGGTGCCCTTCAGGGCTGGGGAGGCATGGCAACTGCAGTGTTTGACAATACACCCTGACTGGGGTTTGTGGTGACCTGAACTGTGAGGGAATGTGGAAATTATTGCCATCCTACTGACTGACTCAGTCTAGGAAGCTGCTGCCTAAGAAGCCATGTCCTCAGACAACATCCCCTACCCGGTCCCTGTTGGCTGCCCCACCACCACTGCGGTGAGCTAACACTGCTGGGGACATTGGCACTCTGTCCTGCATCTTTGTCACCTTTGGAAGAAGTGGAACTGCTCCAAAACTACTAAATCTACAAGTGTTAATGAAATACTGAATAGGGTCTAAAGGAAGTTACGGGACAAAAGTTGTAGTTTTATTGGCATGGTGGATATGGTGGATTCACTTCAACCTTGAGGACACAACCATCTATTACACTGAAGGTGGAACTTTAGTCTGAACTTAATACTTACTGAAAGGTTTCCCTTTGTCCCTGGGGCCACATTCAAATGTACATTCTTGTTGACTATTTCCTTTTGTTCCAGACAGATTGGAAAATCCTGGAGTCTTAATGTGTTAGCTTAAGATCAATAGATAAGACCTGTTTTTCTTTGCAAAGGTGGCTGAGACCTTTCTGTGTTGGCATTTCTACTGTCACAACTGTTAACTGTGGCCAGTTAGTAAATATGTTTAAAAGAAGTAAAAATAGCTTTGCACATCATGCTCACTAAATACTAGAAAAAGACTGTTGTAGAGCATCGTCAAGTTTATAAGAATAAAGTTGAAAATGGATTTAAACAAATTCATAAAGACTACATCAATTTCTGGATATTTATACAAATGATCTGAGTACGGCCTCAATCTGACAGAAATTTGAGAGAGAACATTGCAGAAGAGGGACCCTTCTAAACACACTTGGTTCTTACCTCCCTCATGTCAGCAAGGTAGCCACTCTCACGATGCTTGGTTCCTGTCAGTTTGTGGTCAGCCTTTTCTAACTGGAAGTCTCACGAAAGCTGAGATTATCCCTGCTTTTTTCATCATTCTCAAACCCCCATATCCACAGGCAGAAAAGAAGTGCCATTTGTTTATGAGTCTGCTGCCCCTGGAAGTCCCTGACTGACATGCCTGCTTTTCTTAGGAGGCAAAAGCTTTGCACGAGCTCTGTGGCATTTGCAGTATAAAACAGGGCAGGGAGGAGAGTCACTTTACTAAGCTGTAAGTTTACAAGGCAGTGATGGCCATGTCTGAAAACAGACCTTCACTGTGACACTCAGTGAAACTCAGAGGACCACAGAGAGACCAGCTGGCAGCTGAAGAAACTGAACCATGTACTGAACATGAATGGAGCATTTCTTTTTGTCTGACAGCACCTCAACAGAGTGGCAAATACTGATCTTTTGTGGTGCAGTGATTGCATGAGCATTGGAGTTTTTCTGTGATGACTGTGGTATTCTGCCTTTTGTTGTGAGTTGACCTCCTTAGTCACTGCTGTGCCTGCTCCACCTGATTCTTGACTCTGAGGGACATGTGGCAGTATTTGCTTTTGCAAGCCCAGTGGGGAGCATTGTCTTCCTTAATTAAATCACTACATCCCAGAATCATGGAATGCAAGGCAAAAAAAAAAAAAAAAAAAAGTATTATTAGATAATTGTGACTTTCTTTTAGATAGATTGTAGGATTTCAATCTTCTGTTCCCTGAAGGGACTGTCCCCTGAAAACTGATGTCTGAGATGGGTGAAATGAGCCATACCTACAGACCCCCAGACTCCAGCTGAGCTGCAGCAGTAAGCATTGCCAGTAGCAATGAACAGTGAGAAAGAGGAGGTTTTAGAGCTGCATTTTTGGGTGTAAAGATGACCAAATGCAGTGCAATGGTCACTTTCACAGTGGCACGTGTTGGAGACAGCAATGGGCATGGCCTCTTTCATATTTGTTTGAATGGAGGTGGGGAGAAAGAGGATCTTGCTTGGATGCAGGTTACGGCTGTTAGTTCTAAAATGTGACTAAAAAGCCTAGTTCTGTTATGTAAGTCAGCTGGCATGGAGCATCTGAAGGTTATTTCTCTTGCATTTTGAACTTACTTATTTGGAACTTATCCAAGTTCCTACTTAGAAACATAGTAGTCGACGAAAACATGAATATGAGAAAGCCCCTCCTAGCTTACAGCTATTTCAGTGTGGGAGGAAAACTGATTTTGATTATGAAACCAGCATGCAGAAAGGCAGGAGTAGCCTCTCAAGCTGGGTGCCCAGGCTCACAGACTGTTCTTACTGTCAGGAGCAGCAAAGGGCCATGCCATACTTTACACAGGTTAGTAACCTCCAGGCCAGGTTCTTCGGTGTTGCAATGCTGGGCCAGCTCCAATGTTGTTACCATTGCCTTACACGTGGATCAGTATTATGTCCTTTCTTCTTCCTGACGTTTTTGGGGGAGTTTGGTGCTAGGAGATTCTTAGCTAATCCCATGTTTTTCAAATAAATAGAAACAACATTGAAATTGTGTTGGTAACAGCCAGAAGAGACTGTTTCTGCTGTGAAACACAAATTCTTAATCCACTGACTCTCCCTCCTGACTCCTTGGATGAGTTTCTGCTGGTTGTTCAAATCTTCTCATCCATATAGTCACCCCATACAGCATATACCCAGGCATGACACCTGCCACACTGCCCTTGCCTTTTGCCCAGCCTCATCACTAGGGATATCAGCAAGGATGGACTGATCATTTCATGGCCAGCACATCCACAGAGTGTGAGGCCAGTCTGCCTGCCAGTAGGCCAGGTAGAGCTTGGAATTATAAGCATCTTTACAAACCTTAAAAAAAGTTAGAGGAGGGTAAGAGAATCTTACTCTTCATCTGTCCAAATGTATTTATTTTGCAACTGAAAACCTTAATGCCCAGCTAGACCAATGAGTGAGATAAAACAAGCAAAGGAAATGGAAGGCAGCATTCCCTGCACCTCCCAAAGGTTATTTCTACAGGGAGAGGGCAGAAGTTGTGCTATTTGCTTTCCATGTGTGAGTTGCCACTGCCATCCCTCCCTGACTGCCCAAACAATGACACAAAAGATTGGTGATACAATATCTGGTCTCTATAACCATATTCTAGCTTGAGAGAAAGCTTTACTGGATCTTCAGATGAGGCCATAGAGATTTAACTGGAAAGATTTTGGGGAGCTGATTTAATTATTAAGACCTAGTTCTGACCACAGAGGACCATCAGGGGCTCCAGCCTCCTGCATCCCAATATTTGTGCAGCTCAGCACAGATTCAGAAGCTACTGTTTCCTGCCTTCTAAACAAAGGTCTCAGCTTCTTAAATACGAAATACTAGTGTTGTCTGTTTTTTATGAAGCCACCCAACATCAGATCCTTTGTTTCATCTTTGTGTTACTTGTAAAGGATTTAGTTGTTGCCCTGAGGGCTCTGGTGTTCACAGTTATTCAGTGTCCACTTATTCAGGCTGGTTGCTTCATCAAGAGAAGAGCAAAGTTTGCCTCTGAAGTCAGCCTGAGTGTGAAGAAACTTAAGGGTCCTGGGTGACTAAAGAAAGAGCAGCATGGGTTTGAAAAGGAGTGGTCCCAAAGTGGCAGTACAGGTATATCCTTTTATATGCAGCCTAGCATCACCAAAATGAGTGAAAGCACATCACACTTAACCAGCTTCCTGAAGCTTCTCAAAACAGGTACCGTGAATAATTTCTCTCAGTTTGTGTGAACTATTCACCACTGTCTCATAAACCACCATGTGCAGAGTTTGCCAGCTGAGATAAAGGTAAATCAATGTCTCCTTGAGATGTTAGTAGCACACTATTTGGGAGATATATGGCCATCACATGCTGCCAACAAAATATATTTCTATACTGTTATCACCTCCAGCAGCTTTTTTTTTTCTTCCCCCCCCCCCCCCACTTTTTTTTTTTTTTTTTTTTTAACAAGGCAAAGAGAAAGATTTGTACTGCACCAAGCCCTACTGGGATTGAGATAGTGGTTTGGGTTTTTTTAATTCTGTTTAGTGAAAAGCTATCAGCCTTAGCCATATATTCTTTAATAACTGCCTACACAGCAAAATGAATTTAAAAACTTTTTCATAATCTGCATAATGCTCATGTCCCATTTTTTTTAGAATGGGTGCTCTCCACCCCTTTAGAAATACTAATAAATTATTTGGAGTAACAGTCTATCTCTGAGTCATTCACTGTAACTTTCTCATGGCAGTACCTTGCTTGAAATGTATCTGAAAAGCATTTTGGTCTGTAATTCATCCTAAAGGTCAGACTTGCCTACCTAAGTATCTGATCAAGACTATGTACATTCTTGTATGCTTCCAAAAGATTCTGGTTATAAAGAGGCCTCTCACTACTGGATAAAGAAACTATTTCCTTTGGATTTGCTTCGCTATGATATTTTTGGATCATATTTAAAGCAAGAACAAGCCAATTAAAAAAAAAGGACCACTAAGTAAGACTCTAATTAATGTTTCCCACTGTTCCCATTGCTATCGTGGAACAAAAGGTTTTAAAATTTCTGAAACATGTTGGGACATCTGTGCTCAGTTTCTATACACAATACAGAAAGTGCAAAACATCATGGGAAACCTTATTCCGAAGGGATGCCAGTCCAGATCCATGCTCTGAAGAGTTTCATATGGTTCAGATCAGTTTATAAAAAGCCTCTGAACTGGCTTAGCTAACATGATTTTAAACTTCAATTTTTTTAACCTCTATTCAAGAAAGCACTTAAAAATATGCTTAATTATAACCCCCTCTGGTTTTCAGAATTGTGCTTTTCCTCACTCTCCTGGAGTTTGTTATTCCTATAATAAAGAGTAAGAGGAAATAATGAAGTAATTTTTTTCAAGAGCATATACTATGGAATTATGAGAAAACAGCAGTAGTTTAAACTTCACCATTTGGTTTGCTGACTGATTCATTTGTTATACAGTCAAGTGAGGGCCAGCATGTTGTGAGGAAAACCTGAATTTTGTTTTATTTGTTTTTCTTTTGAAGCTGCTGCTTTGTGGAACAATTCTAAAATTCACTGCAGTCAGAATATTACACTAACCAGCTGCAGATCAAAGACTTCACTGAATCTGGGTCAGGTCTAATTTGTGAAGCTCACAGAGTTAGTCACTATGGCAGCTTTCTGAAAGGTACAGATGGAGAATCCATGAGCTGTGGGAACAGAATTATGGGCCTTCTTCTCACCATCGGTTTTAATGCAGTTTGTTTTATTTCCTTTTCCAGGAGTTTCTTTTTTTAGAGCTCCTAGTAAAAGAGAGATTAAATGTGACAGCCACATCTGTTTTAGGAAATTCCTGTGGAGATATCAGATTGGTAGCTGGCTCAAGTGATGTTAAAAGTGAATGCTTCTGGTCTGAGCAGGTGGTCTATGAACGTTATGAAAAATCTGTAGCCTTTTATAGTGACTTTTATCTCAAGATCTCAAAGCACTCTGTAAATATCAGTTGATCAAGTCTTACAATATCCCTGGGAGGTGATCACTGTAATTGAAGGGAGTGGGTTTTATGGCTCACAAGTTTGCTGCTGGCTGTGAAATCCTATTTGTGACTCACACAATCTGCCACAAGTAGAGCAGATGTATTGCTGCTGTGCCTGGATATAAGAGCTGCTTGAGAGGCAGCAGTGCCTTTGCCACTGGCACACAGGTTTTTCTTTCCTTATGGTCTGCTTTATTGTCCCTTGTTCTCCCATTCTCATTTCCTGGTACCCCACATCAACACTGCTTTTGTAAGTCGTCTTGAGCAAATATTTTCTGGAGAGTGCTTGTCATAGATGCTCTGCAGATTGTTTTTCTGCAGTTCCTAAGACAAAATGATGATAAGATGTACTTCAGCCAGTCTTTTCTCAGGTGTAGTGGGGGAAATGTAACTGGGCTCTCCCTTTGCAGTATTGTTTGGGTTAATTTAAAGGGGTTTAAAATTTAAACTTAGCACCACAGAGACCACACCAGTAGTCAGAGAACATCTGTCTGAGCAAGCCCCAGCAGACAGGAGAAGCTGTCTTGTAAAGCATTCCTCTCTGACCTACAGTTGGGCTGGAGCACAGGCATCACCAAGGGCAGGTTTGCTTCAGTGAATATTACTTTTGTAATTCACAAGAAAAAATGAACAGGCTTATTTCAGAGTCCAGTCATAATATGAAAAATAATATTTGTGTGTTGGCATCCACATATATGTGTTTAGGCACTGCTTATATGGTAACCACTAATTCTTAGAATTTAGGACAGGACTTTTATACAAAATGAATCTTCCTGTGGTTTGTTGGGGTTTTTTTTGTTTTGTTTTGGGTTTTTTAAATTTGTTTTCTATAGCAATAGAGGCTATTTATGTAGAACATACTTTGACTTGCACTGAACATACGTAAAATTTAGTCATATTCTAGTTCTAATTAGTCTATTCTAATTAGTCTATTCTAATTGTGACCTCTTGGGATGTGGGTGTTTGGGCCCTCCAAACACAGTGTTACTTCCTTTAGTAAAACCTGGATGGAGGGCATGGGTCAAGATCAGTATTTCCAGATGGAAATACATGCATGTGCTTGCATAAGAACATGAGACTTTGTTGCTTGTGTGATAACACTCAGATTATAAATATCAACTTTTGACAGTGTTGACCCACAATCCATGATGTTGGCTGGAAAATCACCATTTGTTGTTTTAAGTATTCTGGAAAGTATGATTGCCATCCAAGGCTGAACACAGAGTACTTACCCCTGTTAGTCTGGAACTTGTTCTGCATATTATACCTCTTAGTATAATAAGGTTAATAATACCAACTCTATCCCTAGCCAATATTTATAGCACAAAGAAATTCTCAAATGCAAAAATATTTTGAGGGCTTTACAGTGTTACACCAGGGGAGAACTGGACATCAGACATTCAAGTGGTTATGATTTTTCAATTTGCTTTGTAAAGGAATTTACCTTTCCATTCTCACAGCAGTCAGCACATCTGGATCTCCACCCTGACTGTGACCTCTGGATATTGCCATACTATAAACATTAAACAAACATAATTATTGCTAAAAAATGGGTAGGTTATTTCTTCCCTCAATTTGTTGTTTAAAATATCTCCATAGGCATGTTTTGTTCCTAATCTACAGCTACCAACAGATTAATACAATGAATACAGTGATGAGTGTGTGAAGTGCTTCAGGTGTTGGAAAGAATTCTCAGCCTTTTTAATGCAGTGACACTAAGTGCCTTAGTTCAGCTTTTGCATTTTGGCTATATCACAACATTTGCTTTAGCAAAACAAATTGAATGGTCAGATGGAACAGAAAACAACCTGGAAGAAATTGGAAATTTTACTAGGGCAGAGGAGGAAATCAGGAAGTTTACTATTGCAAAAGTTTGTTCTGTACCCCAAAAAGGGGAATAAGGAGAAGAGTTTCTTGGAGATTAAAATGTGTAATAGCAGGCAAACCTTTGTACACTCAGAGTATCCATTTCTCAACATAGCAAACAGGAACATAGAAACATATGTGGTCAGCAATAACACTCATAAATCTTAAGAGATTATGTGTTCCTAAAGTAAGACTTCAGACTGATCTATTTTGTTAAGTGCCAAACTTCAGCATGATTCAATCAAGTTTTGCTTAATAGGAATTTATTTACTCTTTGTGATGATGAATCACTGAACATGTCTGTAGTCCAGTCTGTTGAAGTAATTTATCAGGTATTTTGATGGACTGGTGATTTGCCTTCCCTGAATGTTTCATGGTTTATTTATTTATATCATCTGGACTGTGTAGAACAAGAACTGGAGTTCTGCTAAGAATTAAACATTCCACAGTGATGCCTTTGGTAACAGAAACACTCTCTAGATAGGTAGTCTTGTTGCAATACTAGCCAAACAACCAAGCCAGGAAAATTCTTATCTATAGATCCAATACCACTAAATAATTTGTTGACCTGGGTGGATCTGTATCAGAGACACAACCTGGCAAAGATGGAGGGATGACAGCAGTGAAGTTTCTCTGTGCAGGACACAGGGATTTCCTGGAGGTTGGCCCAAGAACACAGGTCATCCCAAGGAGAAAGAAGACACAGGGGAGTTGCTTACATAGCCCAATTAACATGCAAGTACTGTGCAGAGAGGCAGTCTCACACTAGCTGTTCCCTGGTTCTCATGGATAATGATAGTATGAGACTGGCCAGGCTGGACTTCACTGTAAGCTGGCAACACATAGACATTCCCAAAACTGTGCTTTGAATTGGGGTTCTCTACTGAAACATGTGCCACTATGACCACACTGCTGAGGCTGCATGTTAAAGCTAACTTCAGAATAGCTACAAGCAGCTGGCAGGTGTGTGGCTTTGGCCTTCTCCTTTCCGAGAGAATATATCTCAGCAGGTATTTTTCGGAAAAACTTCCAACTCTCTACCTGTGAAAGAGTTAAAGAATAAACACATGGAAGTGGCAAATTATTTCCTAGAGTGGAAAGTTCTGATTTTCTGTACATACAGATGGAGAATAAGAATCCTCTGACTTCCAAAGAAGTGCAGTCTGCTAGGTCTGGGCTTCCCAGTGCAAGAGATATGGGTGTAACTCAAGTGAGTCCAGTGAAGGGCAATTGAGATGTTTAGGGGAAGGGAGCATCTGGCATATGAGAAGTTGTGAGAACTTGGGCTGTTCAGCTTGGAGAAGAGAAGCCTACAGGATATCATATTGTGCATAAAACAGCTCATTGGGTAAAGAGATGAATAAAAGAGAGAGCCAGACTCTTCTCAGTGGTGCTCTGAGAAGGTGACAGGAGTAGAGAAAGTAGGAACAAACTGAAACACAGGAAAGTTTACTAAAACATAAGAAAAGAAAACATTCAAAGCAAGAGTGGTCAAGTGTTGCCACAGGCTGCCCAGAAAGGTTGTGGAGATATTCATAACCTGATTGAATGTAATCACAGACAATATGACCCTGATTTGGGCAGGGCATTGACTGGAGGCTCCCCAGAGGTACCTGCCAGCCTCAACCATTCTATCAGATTAAATTAAGAAATCCTAGTATTAGTGCAGATTTTCCTGAGAATTTATAGTGGCAGGCAGAGCATTTCAGTTTCTCAAGTTGATATTAACCCCCTTGGCTCTTGGGCACATAACATTCTTTTGGTGAGCACTCAAACAGTGGATATAAATTAGAGGTCAAGCACCATTAATGCAACAATGAACTCATGTGGAACTAAACGTGTGCACAGGTATGTAACATGAGTATCTGTTGAGGGTGTAAAAAGAGGTAGAGCTGTGATTCAAATACCAATTAGATGTGCTTCATTAGCTCCCATTCAAGGGCTGGTGTTTCTGCCATAGCACTGAACTGGATCAGATTCATCAGATTTTGATCCCTTTGCTTGTTGTTGCCGTTTCATGGGCTACATCAGCCTTGGTCTTTGCTGAAAGCCTTCCTTAGAATTGTCTCACTTAGGGATTTTGCCTAGTCATTAGAAACAAAGAAATGGTCAAAATCTGATGTTATATGTATTTATGACATATGTCACTGGGGCTGAAAGTAGCAATAGTCAGACAAAAACTTGTCCTTTCTTCATTTGCTACTTTCTTCTGGCCTTAGAGTGTACTGAATTGCTTTGTCGGCTAGCTAGCCTTAAATAACAAATCAAGCCAATCAGTTTGTATCTGAGGATGGCGAAATGCTTCTGAGATATCCCAAACATGTTTGGCATGTTTAAACACATCCTTTCAGCTTGTCATCTTCACACAGCTTCTAAATGATGCTAATAATAATATCATTTATTTTGCATAATTAGTCCTGTGATTCTTGCTTCTACATCCCAAATGCAATACTTCCAATCTTAGCTTCTTTTCTTCTGCAGGGAAATGCATAAGACTTCTTCAGTTATTCTAGGTATTTAGAGCCAGAAGACCGAGACCCATTAATGTACAGGCCTAAAGTTATTAAGCAACCAGAGGTACTTCAGATCTAATTGCTTTATTGGTGGTTCTGTGTTGACTTTGATTGTGGTAAGAGATTTACATTGCCAAAAAGAAGAAATGAATTGGGCCTTTATGTATAGACATGTATTAAAACATTTGTGAATTTTTAACATGGGAAAACAGCCATCTTTAAATGAAAGAAAAGAGCTTGTATAATAGTGTTGTTACTTGCTGGTGTTACTTATTTGAAATTAACTCTTTAGGGTAATTGAAAGTATATAAAACCTGTGGAAGGTCAGAATGGAGATCTGTGCTTTCAGTCTTATTTTAGATTCAGAACAGCAGCACATGAACTATGCACAGTTTCAGGAAGAAAGTACTTAGCCTTCCTATTCAGTTACAAATCCACTATGGGTTATTTGGCCCTAACATCTATGGAGATTATTGTAGCCAATGGGCCCTCTTTGAACAATATGGCTTTGTTGGTTTGATTTTTTTTTTGTATCTGGAGGATAGCCAATATGCTGGTATACCTATAAAATGAACCAAACCTGAGGGATGAAAGCTGGAGTAAGAGCAGTAGAAAGGTAGTCTGAAGACTACCTTTTTCAAGAAAAGAGGTGCCAGTTTTTTCCTGTGGAATGCAGGAGTCATGTCTAAAGATATGGAACTGCTAACACCATCTGAGGAAAACAGAGTATCTGTATTAGCAGTTCTGCCCTTGTCTCTCCTCTCACCCGCTGAACTGTGATGAGGATACAAAAGTTCCAGCCCTGCTGTTTACCCAGCTGTGGAGCAGCTGGTTCCATGTGAAGAATTTGTCTTTCCAGTTTGCTTTTGTAAAAGCCTAAGAACTCACTTGAAACAGTAAAAAAAAAAAAAAAGCCAACCCAGAAAAGTCCAGAAAAGTAATAATTGCCAAGCAAGGCTAAGGAATGCCAGAACTAAAACTGCAATAATTCAGGTCCATTGTGTACATTATCTTCCAATTTCTAATCGTATGACTACAAACTTGTGGTTTCTTTGCCTTTCTTTTCCCCTCACTGCAGAGAATGGACCTGCTGTGGGATGAATCATGGTTACCTTATTGCAGAAGCTGTGGAATTTGGAGGGCGATGACCAAGGACTTCAAAATAGGAAAGGATTGTACTGTGGTTTGGGAAACTGAGTGTTGTACTGGTATTGGATTTTGTTGCTATTATGGATTTTCTTGTTATTCTACTTCACCTCATTCCAAACGTAATGCTGGGCTAGTCACTTAGCTCACAACTTTTCACAGATGGTAACTGATTTTCTGGAAACCCTGACAACTGGAATCTGATATGGGATATGCAGAAAACTCACGATTATGGGAAATTTGATTTGAAGATATACTTTAGATGCTGAAAAAAATCTGTTCTTGAGCATCTCAAATGAGAAGTCAAAGTCTGTGGTTTCTTTTGGAAATTTTGACTCAATGACCATGAGTAAACATACAAGAATACTTTCGTCTCAACTTCAGGAGTACTGGGAAGATAATTTGTCAGTGTTTTTAGAACACCACGATCCTGCAGAGGAGAAGACCATAAAATACCTTTTTTTGGAATAAATATCTGTGTTTCTCACTGTGTGAGATGATAGGTGCCATTCCTAGAATAACAGGGTAAGAGTGTTCAAATATCGATGCCATTATTTTTGTGTAGTGATTCAGCAGAAAACCATGGCAAAGGCCTTGACAGTTCATTAAATCCACTCCTCTGCCTGAAAGCAGGATCTACTAGGCCTAATATTTTCCTGTTAGATACTCGTCTAAGCTCCAGTGACAGAATTTTCATGATTGCATGATTTTCCATCACTTTACTCTCCTTACCATTAAAAAGTCTTTCCCAGTAGCTAGCTGTCTCCTCTTTGCTTGCTCAGTCCTCAGGGCCGAGAGGGAAATGTTCATCTGTGGGACTGTCCCATAGCGTGCACACAAAGGGTGCAGAACTGAGATTATCCCTTCATTTCCACAGAGATTAAAACATGGTGCCAGAGCAATGGTCTGCAGCAGTACAGGCTGGGGGCTGGCTGCCTGGGGAGCAGCTGGCAGGGGAGGCCCTGGTGGGGCTGGTGGATGGGAGGGTGCTGTGGGCCAGCTGTGTGCCCTTGCAGCAGAATCCAACAGCTGCCGGGGCTGCGCCAGGCAGAGCATTGCCAGCAGGCTGAGGATGAGGAAGGTGATCCTGCCCTTCAGCTAAGCACTGGTGAGACCTGTCTGAAATGCTGGGTCCCCCGTACAAGAGAAATTTGGACATTATGGAGCTGGTCCAGTGAAGGGCCATTAAGATGTCTAAGGGACCCAAGCATGTGACACACCAGCCTGTGAGAGCTGTGGCTCAGCCTGGAGGTGGAGCCTTATCCATGTGTATAAATACCTGAGGGAGGGGCTGGGCTCTCCTTTACAGTGCCCACTGACAGGACTAGAGGCAATGGGAACAAACTGAAACACGGGAAATTCCACTAAAACACAATAATAAGTCTTTTTTTTCGTTCCAAGGGTAGTCAAATAATGGCACAAGCTGCCCAGAGAGGTTGTGAGGTCTCAGTCTCTGGTAGAGCATCATCATCACGTGACCCTGATTTGGGCAGGGGACTGACTAAATGATCTCCAGAGGTGCTTGTCAGCCTCAGCTATCGTGTGATTTGATGCCTCCAGGAGCTGTCTATAGAAAGCATGACCCTGGTATTTACCTCCTGCCTACTGAAGATATTGTCTAACCATTCTTTGCATTAAAATTGGAAATTGCTGTTTCACTCATGGACTGCCTGTATAATAAGGAGAATCAAAGTGGATATACCTCATGTTTCAATACATTTTATGATTCTGTATGGTGAGAGTTCTCCCTTCTCATAAGGATCTGAAGTTTGGGTGTCTTCACAGCTTTCTGTAGTAAGGAGTAATCGGTTTTGTTTGTTTGTTTTAAAAAATTATTTATACCCTTTGGAGATTTTTCAAAAACACTGACTAATACCTAGGTAAAGAAATACAGCTTACTGACAAGCCTAATGTTTCCCTCACCAGTGATTTATTAAAATGCTCCTCACTTTCACTTTTGTCCTTATCTTCTTCAGCCAGCTGGGAAGCCAATTCCTGGTGTCTTATGCTTGAAAACATGTTTTTCAATAGATTTCTTTTTTCTCCCCTTCAGCCCAAAGCATGAGATATCATTTTATAATGCATTATAGTTACTTCTCTGGGGAACAAAATTATCCAAATTAAGGTTGATTTTCCAGTATATTCTGGACATTCATCTGTCACAGGAGAGAGGCTTAACATCTTAAAATAATGAACCTGTAAGCAATTAGTGCTAGATTAATTTACACTGGAGCCAATACTACACCTCAAAAT
Organism: Leptocoma aspasia; assembly: GCA_013399835.1. Classification (NCBI taxonomy): domain Eukaryota; kingdom Metazoa; phylum Chordata; class Aves; order Passeriformes; family Nectariniidae; genus Leptocoma; species Leptocoma aspasia. The sequence goes on from VXAX01004331.1 coordinate 967,520, forward strand.
TCCTTGCTCTTTCCTCTTCAGCCTCATGTTGCCTAAATTCCTGAGCCATCTGCATGTCCACCAGCCAAGTTCCTCTTAATCATCAGCTTCTAGTCCTGCCTCCAGAGCCATCCAAATCCATATTGTGCTGAGCAGTCAGCTTTAAAGTTCACAGTCCACACTGCCTCCCTGCCCTTTTCTTCTGCTGAATGTTTTTTTGGATTCTCTTCCTGGGGAAGAGACTAAATGAATGGATGGGAGGATTGGTAACCTTTGTAGCCTCTCCCAGGCTGTGTGGTTAGGGCAGTCTTTGGGCAGCTGGAAGATGTGGGCTCAACTTCAGTCTGATGGAAGGAGCAGAGAGCTCAGGTTTCTCTTTTACCTGTGGAACAATCCGGCCACTAAGACGTGAAGTATCCAGGTCCCTGATCTGAATCTGACTTTTTCCCTGCTGACAGGTCATTCACTTTAGTTCTCTGGCCTTTCTCTTCTCTTGTTTTTGCTTCAGCTATCCCCTGGCTTTATGTTGTTTTCTTTCTTCACAGGCAGCTCTACTGTGAGGGCAGTTTAGGAGAGAAAGAGGCTCCCTTCTTAGGATTTTACAACAGACAAGACCCATTAGCAGACAAAACCAGGCTGCCATTGCCCTCTATATCCACTCAGTCTCTCCTCTCAAAGACAAAAGCTTGTTTCCTAGAAGCTATTTCCTCATATGTTTGTGTGCAATCTACTTTTAAGGGATTCAGAGAAAGAAATGTCAGACTGCTCCTCAGGTAGCTGTTTCACAGGGCAGTACGGCTCACCCTGTCAGTGAGTCAGCCTGTATTTCTTTTAGCTTGTTTTTGACCCTTGTTCCTCCTCAGTCCATAAATCAGTCCTTCTCCTCCTTTGTGATGTTTACACTGTCAGAATATATAGACATCCCCAGGGTATTTCCTCACCTCCAGCAGATTGTCTCAACATTAACGCCTGAGCACACTCTGCTCTTTTTGCTCAGCTGTGTACAGCCAAACTTGTCTCATTGACTTAATTCCTCATAAATCAATAGGTCCAGATACTTACCCCGTTGCTTCCTTTGGGATGAGTCTGCTCCACAAGATCACGGTTTGTGGGTCTCTGCTGTTATTAGGACCTTCTGCCTCCCTTCTTTAAGCACATTTCCCCAGTTCATGTCTGCATTTGAGGTTGAGCCTCCTCCTGCAGACTATTGCTTTGTGCCCATCCACTTGGCTGTTGTTTTGTTTTTTCCAGCCTGTCTTAGTTTCTTTATGTTTTGTGTCTGTCCCCACTGGTTTACACAACACCTCTCTAACTCATAGGAGTTGTTACATCAAATATAAATCGAATGAATGTGGTGTTTATTGTTTCCTTCCAGATCATAATAGACATTAAATAAAAACAGACTTAGGGCAGATTTCTAGTCCTCCTTTCCTCCCCTCCCCACACCCAATCCATGCCCCAGATATTCTCCCATCAGCTCTTTATGTTCATGTTTATCTTTTGTTCCTCTTTGTTTATGGACTTAGAGCCTGTGTTCAATCTCTGTGACACTGCTCATTTTCCAGCCAACTTGCATTCATTTTTCAAGTAATTTTGTAACTGAGGCTTTCTCTGGACTGGCTGTAGGCTGCTTCTTCATTCTCTTCATCAGTTGGTTTTGTAAATCAGTAAAAGAGGAGTGGCCATGTTTGTTTGGCAAAATTTAGCCTTTGTTGATTCTCTGGGATGACTTTCATGCTAGTCCTAAGAAAAAGCACCATCACTTGGGATGGGAGACATGCTCCCTTTTGCACAAGCAGTGAAATTTCCCTGTGCCCTTCACTTGCTGGTTTTATTAATCCCGTTGTTTTTATTAATCCAGTCCCTTAACAATGTAAAATATGGGTCATGATGGCCAGCTGGTTGTCATTCAATGCTGACTCTTATCTACCTTCTACTAGCAAATACTTTAACCATCTGCTTAGGAATGTCTCAAATTTATAGCAGGAGTAAAGAGTCTGCCATTGAAAAATTCTGAGAAACGAATTGTGACAGATCTAGAAGGGTGGAGGCAGGAGGGAGATTCACGTGGTGAGGATGCCCTCTCCAGCAGAGCCTACAGCAGGAGCTGTAATGTGCCTGCAGCAACCTGTTCTCTGAAGGCAGGATCGGATAAGAGGAGCACTTGCACCCCATCACTTATGGCTGGCACCCCACAGCTGTGGCTCAGCTGTACACTTCGGTGCAGAGAAGACACTGAGGGGAATCACTGAGATCTTTCAGGAGAAACAGGTACATGGGGATGAGCATCACTGAAGCCTGATGTGGCATTATGAAGATAAACACTGTGTAGCGTTTCTGTTAGGCATTTCTGTTCATTTTTCTATAGTACATCAGACCTGAAAAATGCAAGTTAAAAATATCTTGTCTTTCCACAAGAAATACAACTCAATCTCCTGCTAGTCTTTTCTTGCTCCTTATCTTGGAGCAGAGTTCAAGCCTTTCAGCTCAAAGAAATAATAAAACAGTAATGGTCAACCTGATCAGTGTTAGGTCAGCCCATTAATGGGCTACTTGCTGCATGTGTTTGCTGGGTAGAGAATTTGAAAAGACAGAGGATTTGCAGAGAGGACTTTCAAGGTGAGCAGGGTACATGGATGTTTATGGATCTTGAGTAAGAAAAACTGATAGAAAGTATAGGAAAAAGTGTAACCTTCCAGACCAGGGGGATGAATGGAGGGATTCAGTGGGAGCAGAAGTGTGAGCCAGCGCCTATTGGAGTGGGGTGGTATAACTGAGTACTTGATCCTGCATTGAACTGGGTAGGGGGAAGGGCCAGTGACCACAATTCAGGCAGGATGATATTCAGAAATTTTTGGTGCAGGGGCACCATGTTCAGTGGCCAGGTGAAGGGTACAGTACCCAAGGAAGGGTTCTGTTCCTACAGGTCTGCCAGTAAATTAAATGTGTGCAGGCTAAATCTTGGGCACTGAAACTAGCTGACAGAGGAGGGGCCTTAGGTTTGCTTAGCTTCCAAAAAAGGATGACTGCATGCAAGCTTTAACTTGAGCTACATCCCAAAGCATATCTTCAAACTGTTTAGGAGTGTTTGTTGGCACAGAGTCAGGGCACAGCGAGGGTTATTCTTACATTGCAGTTACTGTGATTGAGTTCAGTTCCTAGAAACAGTCTCTGGTGCTTTTCAATTTACTTCCTCAGGCGATGCTTTATACGCAGATAGAGTGTAGGCCGGGGTCAGGAGCATGTCCATCCCTCACAGACACACACATGTCCCCCCCAGTCCCCTGTGCATACCATTGAGCCCCAGTAAGGTCAGACACCAAGCCTACTCATCCTTGCACCCTCTTAAGTGCCTTAAGTTTTAACTTTCATATTATCCAGATTCTGTACTGCTTTAGTATATAACTCTGAACTTCATATAAAGGGTTAGCAAGTTCTCCTCACAGTTTAGTTAGACAAAACAATCCTTTTCCAGCCCGAGAACCAAGGACACCATTGCAGCTTCAGGCCCAAAAAGTATAAACAGCAAATTGAGGAGAGCAAACTGGGAGGATGGGACTTCATAACTTGCAGCTGTAATTGGACAATTAACCCCAATATGTAAATGGACCAAAAATTATAAAAGTGAGAAAACTTGTGACCCAATGTCCATCTTGGGTGTTGCCTTGGCCAAGCTCTTGTACTGCCCAAGGTGTATTCTTAGGAGGCCTTTTTAGTAAATACCTACTTTATTCCTTTAACACTGTCTAGCCTCTGTTCTAGGTAGCCTCTCAAGGCATCAACTGTAATGGTGGAGATACTGATTATCACAAATGAGAACTGGATCTCTTGGCCTTAACAGAAGTCTCTTTGTAGAACCACAGGCTTTCTGTACGGATGCTTCAAATTATAAGTGCTACAGTCTGAAGATACTGCTTTTGTGAATGAAGGTTGCTGGTGATTTTGTCAGTCCTGTGTAAAAAAAGCATGTGCCGAAAAAGCTGTATCTGCAGATTCATCAGCTGAGGAATTATGAGATCAGGAAATTATGCTCTTTGGCACAGGTAGCATAAATGTTGCACAGAGATCCTGGTTCTTGAATTACATGGGAATAACAGTGCATAAAAATCATATTCACATTTCTTTTAGGGAGCAGATTTTCAGCTTTATTCTCCACATAAGCACATAGCATGAATAAGCATATTAAGGTAAGGGGGTGGATGGAGTGCTCTGTCTTCTGGTGAATCCTTTAGGAGTTAAAGCATTAAATGGTATTAAGCTTCTCCAACTCAGTTTGAAGCCAGAGTACAGCAGAAGATTAGAAGCCACTAACTAGTCCCTGCTGTCCCTGCTCCTCAGTTTTATTAAGTAGTCTCAGCTGCTAGGGAGGATCTGGACTTTTCTGTTCACCAGGGAAAAATGTTCTCAAGGATCACAGTTTGGAAGGCACAGAGCATCAAGTGCACTAAGCCATGTAGCCAAAATGCCCTGTTTAAATCCGTAAAGCCACCCATGGTTTGAGTGACATCTGCAAATGTCATTAAAATGCTACTCTTCAGCCAACATGGTGATTCTAATGAGAGAGTCCCCAGTGCAGAGACACAGCATTAGTAAGCTGCCAGTGCAATTCCCAGCCCCACGTTTCCATCCCCATGCAGTGTGCTGAAACCACACCTGCAGGAATGACACCAGACTTGGACTGCTAGATGTGGAGAGTTATAGCCAGCTCTGGTCTCCGGAGAGAGGAAAAGGGAAGGTTTTAGAGTGACTTTGCACCTGTGAAACAGTGTGCTGCTATTACAATGCCCAGCACCAGCCAGCCTTTGCTCCAGGGAGGGCTGGAGTGCTTTAGAAAGCTTTTTGCAACAGCTGTGGTCACTATAAACACATACAGAGGAAGCAGCTATTAAAGGATTTTTGAAAGGCTCTCTGTTGCTTTCTGCTGCCTTTGGAAAGGTTAAGGATGCACTGAATGCCAAATGATAAGCTTTGCAATCCTCAGCACTCCTGAGACCTGAAAGAAATCTGCTGGCAATTGTTTTAAGCTAATGATTCCCTGCAGGTTGATTGGTGCTTATTTGCTGAGGGGTGAGAGGCTGTAGCTACAGAAGTTATGAAAACAAATTGCCTCTGTGTTAAGGAATGCCAAGCTGCCTGCTCAGTCTAACCCACTTCTACATTTTTAATTTTAAGGTCTGTTTGCAAACTCTGAGCTTGGTTTCTGCTGATTAAATAGCCCCCTGCTATGATTTACTGAGAAAAATATCTGAACCACAGTAGGACATTGAAAGCAGGATACTGTCTCTCCTAGTTAAATTAAGGGGGACTAATATGTTGCATCTAATGCAAATCATATTGCCTATTAGGTTCTTGGGAACCTCTTTCTTCTGGAAATATAGGGGAAAAGATTATTTTTTCAACATATTAGGGCTGTGTTTAGTCCCTCTCTGTGACTAATCGACTGCCTCTCAAAGGTATTAGGTTTGGGTTGAAGCTGGAAAATCACCTGGTCTCCAGAAAAGCCAACAAGGAGACTTCATTCTGAGGCTGGGCTCTCCATAAGGCTTGAGTACACACATCCTGGCTGTGTCAGAGGACAAAATGTGATTCCCAAGCAGCCTGGCTCACGCTGCCTGGCTTTCACTATCACCTCCCAGGACATCCCAGTTCTTCTGAGACAGAAAGCATGACTTTTGATTTAGACTTGGTTTTAAACAGATATGTGTGAATAAAAACAAGGTCTGAAAGAAGGTGGGGAATCCTCTGATAGGGGAAGGTTCTTCAGAGCGTTTTCCTGTGAGTTAAGCTTGGCAGTCCACCCAGACCAGGCAGAGAAGAAAACTGCTCCAGTGAAGGGATTCCTGCACCCTCCCACAGCCTAATGACCAACAGTGCCATAGGCGTAAGTGCTCTCCAGGAACATTTTTGCCAGAGGAACCTGTCATGCCTCAAGCAAGGCACTAGGCTGGAAGGCTAATTCAGTGACAATCCTGTGCTCATGCGGCCACCTGCCCCAGTTGAGCAGTTGCACCTTGATGCTGGTAATGCACAACTACCCAGTTAACTCCAGAAGGCAAAGTGGGAGCAGGTGGACCTGCAGGACATCCAACACCAGAAACTCAGGCAGGCTAGCAAAGAAAGTCCAGGCTTGCTAGACAACATAGGCATAATTCCTGGAATTCCAGCTTCCTTTTGCAACAAGGTTTTTTGCTCAGTTGTATTTTCAACAGTCCATCAGTAGAAGTGCAATTCCCATTATTATTTCTAACATTATGTTTCTCATCATTATCAGCCTATGCATTAGTTCTAACATGAGTGCTGAATTTTTTCCATCATGTGCAGGCATTGAAATCATTCTGTAAATGCCTCAGCAAATAGGACACAAGCTTCTCTGGGAACCTGTACATTTTATGTAAGATGAGTATGTGATCATTTTGAACTCAAAGGCTATTTTTGTGATGTGGGGGAGAGAAAGGCAGTTAGAGCTGAGAGCCTGGATGATTTCAGAGGCATGCTGAGCTTTACCAGGGGAGGTGAACTTTTCCCCTCTCTGGAGCTTGAGACTTTCAGTGCAATTGCTGCTACATTTTCTGATGAAGCCAGCTTTGGGAAAATGGTTTTTATTATCCACCGAAGGAAGAGACATACAGATGATACCTCTACACAAGAACATGTCCTTTTCCTGAAGAATTTAGACTGATCAGAGTGGGAAGCAGAGTCTTGAAGACAGTATTATTATTCAATCTGTTGACATGAAACCTGCTCTTTCAGAATCAGCAGCACCTTCACAGGCAGCTGCTGCTTAAAATAATGCAACACAGACCAGCAAGCCAGTTGAAGGGAAGAACTGAAGATTGCCTATACATCCATACTTTTCTTTAAAAATTACAAATTATTACACTCCTCTCTGAGAAAAAAGTCCTACCTATGGCAATACACTCCTCATTTATATCTAGGCATAAGCTTCCAAGCCAAATAAGCTAGTAAGTGCATACACATTTATGTTTCTCTTGGTAATCATGACCTTTCCCTAGTATTCTGCATGCAAATGCTGTAGCTGTCAGTGATATAATACAGATGCAACATTCTCTGTCAAATAAAGCTGTGCACTAGACATGCAATCTCATTGCTCTTGAAATAAAATCAACATGGAAATATTGTTATTTCTACAGTAACTTTAATTAGCAGAAAAATTACAACTGACTATAATCCCTAAGCAACTACATGGCATGCATTTTGGACTTGCTTCTCTAGTAAATTGACTACTGCAATCAATATGGTCTGCATCATCTACATAAAAACACTGCTTTCTTCCCATTCTTACAAAAAGGCACAGAATCTCTTCTTGCATGCCAAGAAATCCTTTGGCAAATGTACAAACAAAGAAATATAACAGCAGAGGCTCATAACAAACATCTGAACAATTTCAATCAGTGATGTTTTTGTTGGTATCTGCCACCTCATTTTAGATTTCATTAAGTGGTATGTATCACTGCTGAAAAAAGCCTTAAAGTTATCCATTCCAAGAGCACTTCTCTGCTTATTACACTTGTTAGGAGATGAGATAAAGTTTTTAGCAGCTCAGTTCATAGATGCAGGGGATTTCTAAGCCTGGAAGGGGCTGCCAGTTGAGCCTGACCTCTTGTCTGTCTCCAGATTTTCAATTACTTCCCACTGAGTTGGAGTCCAACTGCTTTTTTTTTTAATAAACTAAAATTTAGCATGCAGAAAAGCAAATTCAGACTTGAACAGGGGACATTAGGAGGAAATTATGGAAAATCCTTCCTTTCCAGTTTTTTTTGCTTCCACTGGTTAATTGTTTTCACTGCTAAGACTCTGTGCTTTATTTCCAGTGTGAATTCATTTGGCTTCATCTCCCCTTCATGGTTCTCGTTATGTTTTTTTCTATTAAAAGTGCCCCTTCAGACTGTGTATTTGCTTTCATTAACATGCCTGTAAATTAGTTTTTTCTTTCTTTTACATCGGGCTGATCTCTTTAAGTCTCCCAACTTTAGGAATTTTCCTGGTCCTTTGATATTTTCATGTTTCTTTGCATCCTCTTCAGTTTTCCTGAAGCCTTCAAACAGACTTGAGAAAAAGAATGTTGATGATACACAGTATTGTGGTTTTGGTGCCCACACTCAGTGTCAGACTTCAGTTAGTTTTGCTCGCCATCAATTCCTCTCCAATATTGAACAGGGAATTTCTGGTAAGGTATTTCTTTACTGGGACCTATTCTGAGTCACCCATCCCAGAGTAGGATACCTCCTCTCTGCAAAGATTTGGTCTGCATTCCTTGTTTAGAAGTGTACAATGTATTAAAGGGTGTTTAGACAGAATGAGCACAGTCACAGTCTTGCGTAACTTTCAGCCCACACAATTATTTACTTTTCTGTTACCAAATATCTTATTAGCAATGATTTTATGCTTCCAGATCACCAGTGGAGATATCAAACAGTGCCAGACTCAGCACTTGGCCTGACAGAGCCTTAATAAAGCCAGCCTGATTTGATAATCAATGTCATTATGATATGTTGGTTCCTTAGCAGCTTAGTGTTCACTTTATTGATATTTTCTAACACTACCATCAGAGCATTGTGTAATACTAGGTCTAATAACTTGCCAATGTTGAAGAATATTATTTATAATGATTGCCTTTACAGACAAGATGTGATGAAAAATAAAGTGGAGTTGTTGGAAAAGGACTGCTCTTTAATATAGTTGTGAACTTGCTGAATAAACTTTGATCAGATCTAGAAATTTAAAATGTAATGTCCTCTCACTCTGTAGAGAGAATAACTGCTCAGTGTGTGTCTCAGTGGTGTGGTCCTAGCCATGAGCTTATGGGCCCCAGTAGCTCCCAGAAGCTGCTGAGGCTCAGCTTCACCCTCCACAGCCCACCCCAGAGCAGCCACCATCGTGCTCCAACTGCTTGTCTCACTCCACTTCAGCAGATATGGTGCCACTGTGCAGGACACTTTTATTTACATTCTCTTCAGTTAGGAAAACGTCACAAAATGGGGGTTTAGGCCAGTCTTGTGTTGGTCTCTGAATGACTGTTTAGCCCCAGGATGATACCTTCTTATCTGTGGCTGCCTTTTGTGAAAGTCCATATGAATCTCCCCTGTGAAATGCCCTCTACTTCCCTAAGAGTCAGAGAGACTTAGGCAGATTGTGGTGGCCCTACATGTGACCTTCTCTGTTCCTCTGCAATCAGAGAATCACAGAATGGTTTGAGTTGGAAGGAACATATGGTTGGTGTTGGAAGGGTCTCTGGAGATCAGCTAGTCCAACCTCCCTTCTAAAATGTGTTTACCCAAAGCAGGCTTTTGAATATCTCCAGAGAAAGTGACTCCACAACCTCTCTGGGTAGCCTGTTCTCTGTGTTCTCTGTCTCCCTCACATAGAACAATGTATTATCACAATAATGATATTTTGCCTCATATTTAGATGGAACAACTGGCATTTCATGTTGTGCCTGTTGCTTGTGCCTTATTCTGTCACTGGGCACCACTGGAAAGCGTGTGTCCTCATCCTCTTAATACCTTCCCTTAAGATGCTTGGATGCATTGATAAGATCCCCTCCCAGCTTCTCCATGCCAAACAGGCGCAGCTCCCTCAGCCTTTCCTCATAAGAGAGATGCTCCAGCTCTCTCATCATCTTCACAGCTCTCCACTGGACCTGGTGCAGTAGTTCCTTGTATTTCTTGAACTGGAGAGCTCAGAACTGGACACAGATGTGGCCTCACCAGGGCTGAGTAGAGGGACAGGATCCCCTCCCTTGACCTGCTGGCCACACTCCTCCTACCACCCCAGGGTGGCCACAGGGGCACACACACTTCTGGCTCATGGACACTTTGTTGTCCACCGGAACCCACAGGTCCTTCTCCACAGAGCTGCTTCCAGCAGGTCAGCCCCGGTCTGTGCATGGAGTTATTCCTTCCCACTTATCCCTCCCCAGGTGCAGGACTCTGCACTTGCCTTTACTGAACTCCTCTCCAGCCTGTCCAGGTGTCACTGAACAGCAGCACAAAGCTCTGGGGTATCAGCCTCTCCTCCCACTACAGAACCACCAGCAAACTCGCTGAGGGTACGCTCTGTCCCTTTGTCCAGGTCACTGGTGAGTCAGGTGAACAGACTGGGCCCAGTACAGACCCCCAGGAACAGCCTGAGCTGCAGCCTCCAGCCAGACTCTGTGTCTGACCACAGCCCTCTGAGCTCTGCTGTCACCAGAGCCAGTGCCCTCTGCTCTGCTCTGTCACCTCCCCCTCTGCTCACCCAACACACGCTTCCTGAGCTTGCCTAGGAGGATGTTATGGGAGACGGTGCCAAAAACCTTGATGGAGTTGAGGAAGACAAAATCCACTGCTCTCCCCTCATCTACCCCGCAGTCATGCAACCACAGAAGGCAATTAGCTGCATAAGCCAGCTTTAGGTAACCTTCAGAGTGCTGGACCTGTTCTGTTAGCATCACTGGAACTGGAATTTGCTGTGTAGCACTTGGCTGGCAAGTGCAAAAAACTTCTGAGTGGCCAGAAAATATTTGCATGTGGGTTACAAAGCATGTGAAGACCCTTTTCCTTGCTTTGAATTTTGTCCCCCAAATTTGATTATTTCTCCTTGCTGGTAAGGCTCTGCTCTTTTCCTTTGTAACTGAAGAAGTTTATTGCTCGTTTGTGGGTTTCTGAAGAAGTGCCACCCTTTATTGCTCATGTGCAGCCATGATATTAAAAATAAAACAGCCAGTTGTCATAGATCAGAAACACACATATGAATTAGAAACAGACAGTAAGCAATATCTGGGAAAATCTAAATTATCTAAAGCTTAGAGGGTTGTAGTCTAGTTCAGTTAGGTCACAGGTAAAGATTTTTGAAAAAGGGATGAATAAATAGGTTTGTATGAACTGTGAGTGTATTTTTAGTGAAACAAATTTTAACTCAATTTAACCATTTTCCTGTAGAATCTGCAGCCAGAGTGAGCCCTGCCATGCTGGGTTACTGTGGGAAAGGCAGTGAGAGGAAATTGAGCAGAAATGAGCAATAAACAGAAATGAAACTAACTTGATTATTCTAAGTCTGGAGCCTGAACATCAAATGGATGCTATTAAAATATGGAAATTTTACACCATGTTCATTTATCTTTCTCTAGGAAAAGTCTGGGGAATTAAAAAAAATTCCCCCTCACAGAAAGTTCAAAAGTACTGTTGCTGACAGTGAATATTCAGCATTGAACGCTGTCTTCTCTAGAGGATGTGATACCCTCATGTTGACAATACAGGATATATATATATGTGTGTAAATCAATGTGGTACCTCTTCTGAGAGCTCAGCTCTGTGCAGAGGAGCTCTGGTCCTGAGATCTTTTCTTACTGGAAATGTGATGTGAGGGCTGTGGGAGAGATTTGGAAGGTTCATGACAGGATGATGTCAATGGGTCTTAGTGGTTTATCTGCTCAAAAAAGTTGTGTGCCCATGAAGCAAAGGTTCATTTTTCTCATCCATATGACAGCCAAAGGAATTTATCTAACAATATAATAAAAGCCTGGAATAAAGGGCAGGTGGTGACCAGGCTGTGATTCTGTGAATAAACGACATCTTTCTCCATATTCTGGGTTAGTAGCAAAGTTGCTCCGTGTCATGGAAAAACTCAACAAATGAGACAGTGCTGCCAACACTGATTTTAACACAAGTATCATTAAATTTGTTTACTGTTTGGGGTTTTTTTTTTAAAGCTGCAGGGGAAAGTATGAGAGTGAGAATCTTAGGCTTTCTTTAAAAGGAAGGACAGTAGAAAAAGGACTCAGAATATGAAGCACACACATCCTAATGCCTCAGAAAGCAGAGAAATAAAGCAACAGTGAAGGCCTTGACTGATCTGTTTAAAATCTCCTACTTAAACTAATTTAATTATTTCTATTTTTCCAGTGTATCTCCTGAGTGTTTGACAGCTTTGGGTGATTCAAATTCTGTGGCAAGAATCCAAATGGCAAGCAGCAGGGGAACCTGAGTTAGTGAACTACCTTGTCATGGGCATTCCTGCCAGCCCAGGTAAGAGAGCAGCCCGGCTGTATCTGTATGCTGCTTTTAGGCCAGATCTGTGCTTATGGACACTTGGGGAGCAGCCCCATGCCAGCTGGGTGCAGGCCAGGGTGCGGCTCCTTCAGCTGTGGCCCTGGCTGGAACCAGACCCAGCTCCTCCTTGAGCTGGCCCCAGTGCACGAGTGACGTGCGGGGAGCTCACGCAAGACCTTGGGGCTTGAAAATAGTGGGAAAAGTCTGAGAACACAGGCTGGGTGCCCTTGTGTGTAAAAGGGCAAAGACTCCTTGCCAGCTTCCCTGGCTTTGAGCTGCTCCTGCTGGATGGGCTTGGGCAGAGGGCAGCAGCCCTTTCCACCAGCAATGGGCTATGAGTGGGAAACACAACTCACTTGTCCCCAGGCAGTGGCTGTGCCAGATCTCCATGTGACAGCTGGTGGTGGTCCTGCCTACACCACAGGGTCATTGTGGGATCTCTACTGCCCACCTCTATGGTCCCTGGGCTGCACAGTCCCGCAGGGGACAGAGAGGACACTTGCCTGTGACAGGGGCAAGTAGGGCTGCTGGGTGAGTGCTCCCCCTTTTGCACTCAGGAGGCACAGAGACGCAGACTGTGGGATGCCTCTTCAGGCACTGAAATGTGGTGAGCACCGGGGATGGCTACAAACAGGCCACAACCAGTTTGGGTAAGGAAATGAACTCACTGCCAGTAATAATATCAAAAGAACAGTAGAAAAAATTACAGCTGTGAGCCTGGAAAACAACACAAACACAAAATAAGCTATAAAAGCCCCCAGAGAGAACTGTAGAGGTGCCTCCACCCTTTTAGGTTGTCAGCAAATATGTCAATGGCAAAGTGAGTGGAAGGCACTGAAATGCACTCAAAATTCTGCATCCCTCCAGGCTCACAATGTATGCACCTCGTAACTCAAGAAATGCAAACACCAGCTGAATGGGCAGACAACATTTTTTAACCTCTTCCTATGTAAATTTTTTTTCAATAAGAGAAAAGAGGCAATTGGACTAGTGTATAACCATGGTTCGTTAATTTGTCTCCTTGAAGGCCGAGATGAATTAAAAACTCATGCTCTGTTATTTTCTAAGTCAAAGAATAGATTTAAAATTTTCTTTACACAAACAAAATTAATGGGGCCAAAATTTGTCAGTTGCTGCTGGCAAGTCATTTCCAATGAAAATAGGTGTCCTTCACATACCAAAACCCTGTGCAGAGCCAGAGCCTGTAAGCAGTGCCTTGCATTTCTAAGCCTTTTCAAGCTTGGGCTGTGATCATGAAATCTGTAACATAAGGACCGTGTTCTGATTCACAGCATGGGGAATAATTGGCAGTGACTGACTTGTCTAGTGAATACTACTGGCCTTCCAAGTAAACTTGCATTCTGAAATGAGTTCAATGTGAGCTGCTCATGCACAAAGGTTTGCATAGCTCTGGCTTTGCTAACTCGGTTGGAAGCAATTAATGATGTTCAAAATTCAGGCTGCAGAGGTCTCAGAAGTTTCTTTCCTCCCTTGGAGCAAATGGTTTGAGTTGCTTTGGAGCCCAGTTACAGGAAGCATTCAAGCATGTGCTGATTGATGGATGGGGCTGAAAGCAGGTTCCCAGGATAGAAGTGTGCAACGTTCTTTGTTTTATCCTGTGGCGTTTGCTGATGCTGCCCCATTCAGGTTCAAAAGCCTGCAAATATACTCATTGGCCAAATTCAGTGCTCCAGGCAACTTCCTTACCAAATTTGCCATAAATTCATGTTCCAAAAATCTCATATTTCAGTTCTAAAAAAAAGGGATGTTTATAGTCCTCATTACTGTGAAATAATGTGATAAATGTATAAAACATATCAGTGCTGTATTTGGTTTTGACAAGTGGAGCTCATTTGATACTCTAAGTGCTCAGAAGGTCATGAATAATTCCTGTGTCCCAGCTCAAACAAGCTTTGAATAAAGATCTGCGTGTCTTGGACTATATTTCCACTGTCTTGTAACAGCAGTATCAGGACTCTCATCCAGAAGGGCTGTGCCAGCCACCCTTACTCCTACTCTTTTTGACATGATAAGAGGTACAGTCCACATCTGGGAGATGCTGGAATACAAGTCCAAACACAGCCACATGGTCACCAGCCAAGAGAAGTACCTGGCCAGTGGTCACTGTAGCAGCCAGGTGATCCAGAATGCAGGGGCTGCTGAGTCCATCACCCTTCAGAGCCACGTAGACATAGACTGTGAGATTAAATACCAAAATCACGGGGAAGAGAGATGAGTAATTGAGCCCAAATTCTACTGAGGATGTAGCAAAGCACTTAAGAAAAGCAGCAGTTGGGCAAAGCACTTAGCATCCACTTAAGCCTGTAAGCAATTAATTTTTGAGTATTCATAACTATAAGGAATCAAAAGAAGAAAAGCTGTCCTATATTATATTGGTGAACAGATTTATGTGCAGTGTGGAGTTCTGAGGATGGCCATATATTTTCCCTCCTTATTTTGTAAATTTAGACCTTCCAGAGCTTTAAAAATATTCTGTTAATAATTATTAGATTGATTAGTAGTTACTGAGAAGGAAAGTAAAATGATGATTGGGTGTCTCTTCCTCAAAATCCACGAAGTAAACAGCCACACTCCTTCCTCAGGGCTCTTATCAATGCTCCCCTGTTACACTGTATATTACATGTCTGTGAATATATAATGCTGAAAGAAACCCCAGCCCTGTGCAGTGTACAATCCATCCTTGCATCTTTATGCTGTATGAGTCACAGTGCATTTAGAGATCTCCTTCCATCTAAGTGTGATCTATTTACAAGCATGCGTAGGTTTTCATAGTTTCACAATAGCTGACAGAAGAGCATAATTTATCTAAAAAATGTTCTGGCCTATTTGCTAGTCATGTGAGTACAATTTTTTTTTCTTCCTTTTTTTTTTTTTTTAAATTCAGTGTCTGACTCTAAATGCAAAGTAAAATTTTGATCCTGCTCTGTCTGAGGTGATTTGTTTTCAAGAAACTTTCTCCTGACAGGCCTTTGATATGGTGTTTTAGCACAGAATAAATGAATAAATGTGAATTTAATCCTTGTATTTTTTGTAGAATCTCCTATCTCTATGTACTGTGCATATTTCAGAAGTCAAGCCTATAAAGGCAAATAAAAGCCACTGGATTGTGCCTAACACAAAGCTGGTACAGAATATAACTTTTACAAGCCTCCCAAGATTAAATTAGACTTAGAAATCTTTATTATCCTCATTCCTTTGTTGAAAGTAATAACTGAAACCACAAACTACCATCAGAAGAACCACCCAAGCAGTGAGTTGGTCCCTGGCAG
Organism: Leptocoma aspasia; assembly: GCA_013399835.1. NCBI lineage: Eukaryota > Metazoa > Chordata > Aves > Passeriformes > Nectariniidae > Leptocoma > Leptocoma aspasia. Next base: position 982,839 of record VXAX01004331.1, read on the forward strand.
ATCTTTTATATTAGACAACTGGGGCTAAATTCCATTTGTGTTTCTGTGCTTGATGTTCCTATTGACTAGCTCCAGGCAGCTGCCTGCTTACTGCCTTATTTAGGTCCTATGAATCACCCTCTGTGGCTCCCCCACTGCCATAAGGAGGTAGGTGAAATTTAATTTTTTCTACACCTACTCAAAGACAAGGCCGGTTTCAGTGCAGCTGTGCATGAGTGTGGGGCTGGGCCCACACAGCTGCTGGCTCTCTCTTCTCTGACCTGGCTGCACATACTCTTCCTTGCAGGTTCTCCATCTGTGTGTTATAGCACAGATGTCCTCTTAGATTACAGCAGCAGGCAAAGACCTCTCTCTTTGTCTTTTCCTTCTGAATTTTATCAGATCATATAAAGCAGTGAGCTAAATTAGAAATATGGAAATTCCAGGGGCTATGAACGTAAAAGAGATCCATGGTGCTTTGTGAAACGTTTTGAGATGTATTGTTGGAGCATCTGATACACAAGTTGGGTGCTTTTAATCACTGTCAATGACTGGTAATTCAGCAAGACAATAAACTCAAGAAATGTAGCACTATGCAGAAAAGTGGAGCTCTCACTTTGGAAGGCTTTGCAGATCCCATTTACATTCACAGACAGTGTCCCTAGAATATATATGTCCCATAGATTGCGTTAGCATTAAATAAAGAATAACAACATAAAGCCCTGCAATGGAGCATCACTAGTCATCTCTAAAGGCAGTAGTGGCCAGGCTGTGTGATATGACTCAGGTACAGTCCCTGATTATTCACACCAGGTACCTGGGCACTGTGGGTTCTGCCTACGCCTCTTGTGGATGTATTTCTGGGGCGTGGGAGGGTACAGTAATCATCTGTAGGCAGCTCTTCCCCCAAATACAGAAGAAGGACACAGCTTGGGTGTGTCCAACAAGAAGTCCAGGAGTTCTCACACAACACGTGTAATTTTTTTTATCAAAAGAAGCAATTTCTGCCCTGAGGTTCATGTTCACACCTCACCCTTTGGAGTTTATTCCTGCATATCTGATAGCAGAATTTAAACACAGCACAGATCTACCAAGTGAGAAACCATGAAGGATCCCTTTCATGAGGCATCAATCCCCAAATCCCATGAAATAGCTCAGTGAAAGCCTCCTGCAGCCAACTGTGCAGATAGTCTCTCTCTGTGGTTTCCGGCAAGTAAGAGCTGTGCAGTTCTCACCCTGTTGAAGTAAATAGAAAAAGCCTCAATGAATAAGTGGAGCCAAGATTTCATCCAGGAATTTAAGTGCTGCAGTGCTTTATAGCTTCCAATCCTGGTAACTGAAACATGGACAACCACTTGTTTGGCCATATTTAAAAAATAAACTGTTGAAAGGGAACATAAAAGTGTTGCTAAGACCCTTTAGGCATCTTCTTACTTGTGCCATAAAACCAGATGCAAGAAAGCAAAAGGATTTGTTTCTAAAGGTTCATGCTCTTTCCTTCATACTCAGCAATAGCACCAAGCTGCTTGGAGGAGTTGCTCCATCAAGTACTTCAGTCATATTTTGCCAGGAATGGGAAGGCTGATTTCTTTGCTGTTGTTGGAAGTGCCCTGTACCTGCACATTGTTGAATCATTCTGTTGATGAGGACATATTTTCAGGGACTCTGCCTCTTGTATAAAGGTATCTTTTGCTTTTTGGGAAGGCTCATCTGTACCACATGACAGCTATTTACAGCTGGGGGGAACTGACCTTTCACTTAGGTTCTTACAAAATCCATTTCTAGTTCCTTTGCTCGTGCATTTCATCAAGAGCACAAAACTGTTCCATATTTATTTTTCTGATATTTTCTCTACAGAAATGTATCAAAACTTCTCAGACACCAGAGAGGTGAGAACATTGCTATATCTGAATCTTGAGCAAAACTTGATAACTTACTTAAATATTTTCCTTTGGCACACCATTTTTAGAACAGATCTAACAAAGAAAACACATGCAGACACACTTGTGATACTGGGGAGCATTTAACTTTGGAGCAATTTATTTAGGGAGGTGTTTATGTTGTTTAAGTCTCTATAGGGATATGTTAAACAAAAATTTGAGACATGATGCAGAGATAGACTCCTGAGATTTTGTGTGTCACACAAGATCCAGCTGCATGGTTTAAAAGTATCCTTCTCTTCTTAGGCTCTACATCTGTATCGCCCTTGGCCCAGAGAGAAAAAAGGGTTGAACATGGAAAAAGTTGGCACACACACTGTGAATAAATGGGTTGGGGCCTGAGAGAGACAGAATCCTTTATATTTATGTCTGAATTAATTTTTTATATATTTTCCCTTGTTTGTTATATACTTTTCCATCTCCTGTGCTCTCATTGCACATCACAAAGTGTTTTTCTTTCATTTCTTCAATTTTGAGAACTACTGCATGGACATGAAAATTTTGGAATAATTTGGCAATATTTGTGTCATTCTCACAAACAAGGTGGCTCCAGTCCAAATCTATTAATTTCCATTTCTATAGTCAAGCATGTAATTCATGGGAATAAGACTCAGATGCAGTTCATAAGAAGTCTGTATGTATGCCAGGGAAGGGGATGGTCTGTCTTAGGTGGCCTCTTTAGTTTGGAATAGATTCCTCATTTCAGTACTGCGAGTCATTTTAACATGTGAGTTTTGTTGTGTCACTAGAGGTGATCCAAACCTAGAAAATCTGACCTGAGGAAAAAATTGTAAAATATTGTCTTGGAACAAATTGACCCAAAAACTTTTTTCCTGCCTTTCCTGCTTATGTTCATGAGCTGCAATAGTCCCACCATCCTATCTTCCTGAGTAGAGAGAATCACTAGGGCTTGTCTCAGTCCTCCCAGGTCTTGGCTGTGCAGCTGGGAATTGGGCAGCTCCACCTGAGGCTCTGTGGGATGCCTGGACACAGGGAGCCAAGACCTGCTCTGAGCCAGAACTTGCAAGCTTCCCACTTTCTGGAGTCACTGGTGTCCGGGCTCAGAGCGTGCTGCCTGGCATCCCCCCCTCAGTCCCGCAGGCCGGGGCTGGCTGCCAGCGCCGCTCCTGCACAAGGACCCTGCCTCCAAGCACAAGTCCCAGCTGCCAAGAGCCCGTGGCAGAGCCGGCTGTCTGGGCTGGCCCAGCATCCAGAGAGAGGGGCCCGACTTTTGCGTAGACTGCCCAGAATCCAGGCAGGGGTTTGCTTGTTTAATTTGGTGAAAGCTTGAATGAATAAGAGATTTTTCAAACAGAAACTTTGCAGGAGTAGAAACAAAAGATTTTCCCATGAAGTATAGTTGTGTCAGGAATACTCCTTGCCATATTTTCTATGACTAGGGTAGCCTCTAGAGTGAGCAAGGTGTTTCTTGTCAAAGAATGCACACAGAATCTAGGATATGGAGAAATGAGCCCTCCACACTGGTGTTTCCTATTAGCCACTACAGCAATCTGTATTACCTTTCTCATCTCCCACAGATTTTTGAGAGATAAACTAATCCCATCATGATAGAATCTAACCAGTCCAGACCAGACGCCCTAAGAGCAAGGAGTTGGTCTAAGGATTCTTTCTGATCCTCAAAGGTCTGTAATGCAAATCTTTCGTAATTGTGCAGATCTTCAAAGAAGGGATGTGAAAATTCATGGTGGGGATGTCAAGTCACAAGAGTTGATATTTTAAAAAATATATCATTTGCCAGGACTGCCAGCTGCTGGCCAGACTGTGAATTAGCTGCCTTCCTCAAACAGAGATGTCCCCCATCTGCCGAAAAAACACTCCTTTTGTGCACATTTTCACAGCTGAGGTTTGAACTAAATGCCTTGTGGTCTGCAGACATCAGCTTCACAAAGACAGCCAAAAAGTTTCTTGCTCTGGACTAGACAGGCAGGAAACTTAAACCTTTCTCAGCTGGAAGCATTCTTTGCCTATCTCACAACATCCCTTCCAATCATATAAAAATCTTTGAAGGAGAACATCTCCCTGCAATCCTTCACAGAGTGAATCTGCTCAGGCAAGGCATGTTTTGGGGAAGGAGCCAGATTTGCTTGGTGGTCCTGGCTTTTGGCATCCACCATGACTCAGTAGGGAAGAGAGAATAAATAAAATACTATTAAGAGGTACAACAATGTTACCAAATGAGATTGTGCCTTTCCCAATTAGAGTTGTTTTTTCTATCTCCATATGTTGCATATTACAGAGCCCTTTTGTTGGTAAACATATCCATGGTTCTCTGCAGGGGTGCCAGGGCCACTCACCAGCAACTTGGAGACTGAAATTGTGCATGACGTCTGATATGCCATGCAGAGCTGGTCTTGTTTCCATGTGTACTCTGCTATAACACAGAGAGGCTCTGAGAAGCTGGAAGCTGGGGCAGTTGGCACAATGTTTCCTCCACAGGTAACTCTCCCTAAGAGAAATGAGGGAGGTTGGGAATAGTCTTAGTGATTTTTGTTTCTTTGTATAGTAGATCCACAGTAATAATACAGCAACTAAAAAAATTTCCAGATGCCCCTGAGCTCTGAGCCGTTACCCAGGCCTATGGCAGCAGTAAATTTGTGAGTCAGGCAATGTCATCACAGTTTGTAGTGGGCAGATGAAGAAGCAAAGTGATTTTTCCCAGCACTTAGACACAGGAAATGGTAACAGGGACTTAACTCACTGTGCATCAGCTGAGCTGTGTCTGTGCCTCTGCTTTCAGCCCACAGCAGATCCAGCTTAACTGTCTCTATGGGGCAAGTAGAGTTGGTACCTGGCCTTTGGTGGCAGACTTCGAGGTCATAAACACATGTACAGGCACTTACTGGGGCTTAGTCATTCCATGATTATCTGTGTATGATGGTAACTCGCTTTTGTGCTAAGCTTTGAAATCACCTGGCACTTTGTTGGCAGACCAATAAAATTCCCAAATTCTGGTCCTTGGAGCTGTGCTTTAAGCACTGGCCTCTCAGTTCATTTAATGCTGCAGCAAACCAGGCACAACTTTGTAACGAAGCTTGAGCATGAACCACAGGAGACTGAATTTTCTAGTGTAGGTACAGTATGGGCTTTGAAATAGGATCTGTTTCTGACTCCAGCTGTTTCTTCATTAGCCTTTCTAGGCTGAGTAAAAGCTGATGGGCACCAGAAAATTTCTTGTCATCTATTTCTCCATTAATTCCTTCGCATGTGTGTGGTTCAAGAGTGATTTAAGTCGTCATCTCCCTCGCTCTATTTATCTGTTTCTTCAACAGGCTCTCATGGTAACCAACAATTACTGTATTTAAAGAATGCACTGTACCACACCTACTCGGTACAGCGCTTTGCAATGGAGTAGTGAAAGAAAGAGGGAAAGACAGAGACAGGAAAAGAGAAAGACAAAAAGAGTGAGAAAGAGATGGAGGTAAAGAAAAAAAAATAGAACCTCATGTCCTTTATCAGGAAAAGGGAAAGATTAGATTTATTTCTGCAGTGACTATGAATACCAGATCAGCTAACTGCCGTTTAGGAGGTCTTTCTATATGGTCTACCCAGTCCCAGTTATTTTAATTCTGTGTTGCCAGCTGGCCTCTGCAAAAATCTATTCAGGGTTCAATTCTAAACAGTAATGTTTGGGAAAAGCACAATCTAAAACAGACAGATCTGTATGTGTTTAGGTTTTGCTTTTTTTCCACTTTTAAATATTAAAAATTGACTCCAGCTGTGGGGTAAAGTAACGCCCAACCTATAAAGACACCGACAAATAAATCACAATGCAATTTGCTGTGCATTTTCTGAGGTCTAAACACCAGCTCTTGAAAAGAATTTTCCATGATTACATCCTGGGAAGATATCTTAACTACCAGCAACTTGTTTGACTTTTATATTTCTGAAAAGTCATCCCACTGCAGCAGGCCCAAACCCTGCCATTACTTCTCTGTCACATATCTCAGGAGTTAACTGAGCTATCGGATGCTACTGAGGACACATGCAAAGCTTCACTATCTCTATCTAGCATGCTGTTAAGCAGAATAGTTACCTAGTGTGTCTATATTCCTCTTTTTACAAGGGTAAACCACTGACTGACTGGTCATGCCCCTTGGCTGATCAATTCTGTTTGTGTCTCCCTCTTTACTGTGGCAAGTTTAGGCAGCCTTGCCTGAGGCTAAAGCTTTTATTACTCCTAATCTTAAAGTCACTGAAGAGCAGAAGGTTTTCCATTTCATCGGGGTGCTGCGCAGAAAAGTCAAGTTTAGCTCCTGAATTCTGATCCAGCTTATCCTGGCTCACTTTGTGGCTCATAGTAATCACTTCTGCCTATCCTATATTTCCTCCTTAAAAAAGCATAAATATTTAGTGTTTGAGACCGAAATTCCATCCTAAAGGCACCACACTTCTCTTTTGCAGGGAGCAGCCATTAATCCACAGAGTCCTGTTAATCTACACAGCCAGGATAATAATCTAGAAATAGCTCTGATGTTGATATCATATTTTTAAATTTATAAATTAACTTACAATTGAAAAAAGCTGGCTTTGAACTAAAACCCCTTGAACGATCCTATTTCAATTAGTTACAAAACATTAAAAAGAGAAAGTTTGTGGCCATTGCCCTGTTCCTGCCAAAAGTTTGCAATGTAAATTTTTTGTGGGGAAAAATAACTAAAGTAAAAATTCCTGACCAGTTCTGCTCTGCATGGCATTTCACTGGTGCTTACTCCGGATCTGCAAGTTGGTCTCCCCTTGAGAGCCAGCCTGCAGAATGCCTGCCCCACCAGGCAGGGATTTAAGAGGTTCCTGCTGCTCTCTCCCTCCAGCTATGCTACTGCTGCCTCTGTGGCACTGGCTCGGTGTTTTGTGTAGTTTTCTTCTGGACCAGATCAGCAAGAAATACAAAGAAAAGCCTTTGCTGAAATATGTTTTTGTTTCTACTGAATCAGTTCCCTGATGCAGCCAAAGCTTTACATTGTCCTGATGAGGGCAGCGGGGAAGAAATTGCTGTGGAGACTCTTGCACATGTGCCTGGTCACTGGAGGAACCCTGAAATGCAACTTTACTTTTAAAATACATTATTGGGCCCACAAACTGGTTTTGTCCCAACACCTTTGCCATCCCTGTTCAAACACATACGGATTCACTCCTGGGCAGTGTCAGACCATTCTTCAGAGCACCATCCTCCCCCCATTCAGCTGAATTTTTTTATTGAGGTTACTGTACCTTACCCTCAGCAGGAGTGTTAAGACCTCTGCTTCATCTGGAAATCACAAAAGGAGAAACAAGAGCATGTTCTTAAGCTGAATAGAAACTGCACCCATAAGATCAAGGTAACCATGAAAAAAACTTGAAGGGTCCAAAGCTGTTGCCAACAGCAAGAGTCGCAAAAATATCCAACCAAACCAAAAAGGTTTCAGTGAATGAAGCTGATGTAGAAGGTGAAGAAATACTACCAAAAAGACTGGAAAATGCAAAATTTTAAAAGGATGCACAGTGATTTTAATAGTAACAAGGGGACAGTGTGTTAGAACAAAGCAGGGGGGATGTATATGAGGTTTATTGTGATAAGTTAGATATTTCGTGCAGGATAGTTTAAGAAAACCTGGAAGACAAAAAGAATTATCAAAAGCAAACTATAACCAGAAGCAATTGACTCCAAATTGTGACAATATTACAGAGCTAAGAGAGATAAAAATACCTGCCCTTAAAAAGGGTGAGAGGTGGAGAGAGAGTCTGGAAATTTACAACTTAAGAGAGCTTTGCAATGATTTAAAGTTATTCAAATAAATGCACATATTTAGGAGCACCTAGAGAAAAAATATTATAAGAAACAGGAGCATGGAATTGTCAAGAACAGATCATGTTAAAGTAATGTACTTTCCCTCTTTGAAAAGAAATTTACATCATGAAAAAGGGGAAGTTGATGTGATGTGTCTGAACTTTAGTAATATTTTTTGCATTTTTCTGATGTTCTCATGCAGAAGCTTCGCAGTCTAGCCTAGCTGAAACTGCTGTGGGAAGGGTGCACAAATACTTGGAAAACGTAATTAAAAAGGTACTCAGAAATTAGTTCTTAATAATTTCCTGACAAACAGGAATAGTTGCATACATGAGGTTTCATAGAAGTCTGTCCTAAGCTTGGTACAACCCTGCATTTTCATAAATGACTTGAATGATGGAAGACCAAACATACTTGTAAAATTCACACATGACTACCACATTGGCAGGCTTTTGGGGGGGGCCGGGAGAGGAATTTAAAATTATCTTGATAAATTTGAGAAATGGTCTGAAAGCAATTAGGTGAAATTCAATAAGGACAAACACATAGTCCTAGACCCAGGATGGGAAAAATCTATCACATAAAGACAAAATAAATGCAGGAATGTCTCTTTCCAAAAATAAGGCAATTTTTGAAGCAGAAAGGAATCAAAATTGCAGTCCAATTTTTGTGAATCCTGTGGGCATTGAGAATATCAGCTAATAAATGGGCACTCCTCTAAGACTTAAACCTTTTCACCTCCAGGAAAGATCACAGAAGTTCTCACATTTCCATTTCCTAAAACACTGGAAAGGGGCAGTAGGCTGGCTTTGTTCTTCCCTGATGTTGAGACTCTTCCTTACTGCGCTACTGCTATAAGTTAGGGTGCATTTGGAAAACCTAGGAAGAAAGAATGAGGAAAAATAGATGCCTTTGTTTGCTTCATAAATATCAGTATATCAATATCGTGATCCTCTCTGTTTTCCTGGCTGATAATATCCTGCTTGCATGGAGTTAAATCAAAGCAGGCTGTTAGTGAGAAGCTAGCAGGAAATGAAACAATGTAGGGCCATAAATAAGTATAAATATATAAGGTCCCATCATAGAGAACACCAAGACTCCCAGAGAAAGCAATGGGAATCAATCCATGAGAACCAGCTCTTTCCATGGCTCTGAGTGTGCACGAGGTTTGTCACTGAAAAGAGATTCTGTTTCCTGATGGGGAGGCACGATGGCCACCACAAGAAATCTTTGTTGAATACCAGCTTTGCATTCATCCCAACATAAGACCAAAAGGACAACGGGAGGGCAGGGGTACCCTGGTGTGGAAGGAAATTTGGGCAGGGGACCTGGAAGGACCTGCTGCAGGACAGGCCATCCCTGGGGAGGGAAAGGGGCCACCTGTCCTCTGCCTGTGCAGCGAGGAGGAAGGAGCTGCTGCTCTCACCTTCCCTGCTCTGCAGCCCGGCAAGAATAAAGAGATGAAGCTTTGTTTTAGTGGTGTTAATGATCTTGACTCCCTCAGACTTGTTTATAGTGTCAGCATTTTATATATCCTTACACAGACCAAGGCAAACTCAGCTTTTAGAGCAACAGGAGGGAGACACGGGAGACTTTCTCTGCAGAGCAGGATGCACTGCCTACAGCTTCCTCCACTCCCTGGGACTGGGTGTCCTCTGCCTCCCCCATTTTGTGTGGTGGGGCTCTGCATCTGCTATAGTTTAAAAAAAAACCCAAAACATTCTAGTGGATATGCAGGGCGTAGGCATTTCAGAGACCTTGGGAGTTAAGTGGGTGTAGGAGATAGCGTGTATGTCCTACGCAGACCGGCAGAGAGAAAGGGAGAGACGGCGCAGTGCTGGAAAAACTGAGCAAGTGACAAATGTTCTCTCTCTTAGTAAATGAGTAAGCAATAAAAGAAAATAAATACAAATTCACTGTTTTAACTCAGAAGCAGCTTTTGCTGCCTTTGATGTGCATGCTTGTTCCTGGGCACTGCAGCCTCCAGCACCATGCAGTTTTAATGATGTCTCCACAGGGACACAGATGAATTTTGAGAAGATCAGCGGGACACATGGGTTGCTACTGTCTCCTTTGCAGCCTATAAGAAATTGGTGGCAATTCTGCAAACAAGCCAAAGATTTCAATATTAATATGCCACTTAGAGCCACTTAGCAAATAACACCCACTTTTCCAAGGATGGTACTTTATTAAAAGCTTCCATCAAGCCCCCGAAGAATCTCAGTATTAAATCCAACTATATTGCAAGCAGTGGCACATTTTTCCTTGTTATTATACTTGAATGACAAAATAGAGACATTATTTTACCTTCTATTAATTTCTCTGGGTTTGATTACATTATTAGTCCCATGAAGACTGTCAACTGCCCCTAGAGAAAGCCAGGTTCATGACAATATGACTGGCTGATATAAATGAACTGTGGCTGTGTGGTCAGATGTGATGGTGCTAAACCAGTATTTGCTGCCTGAAGAGAGACACTATTTGCAGAGGAAACTCTTTCCTGTGCAGAGGTGTTTAAATCTAATTCAAGCACTTAAGGTTTTGCAGGCGGGTGATTTTCACTCCGTGTGTATTTACCTTCTCTCCTGCTGATACCAGCTGAAGAGAGATCATTGCTGTCAGCTCTGAAGTATCAAAGTGGATTGGAGAGGGAAGCATCACTTGAGGCTGTTGAACCACAGCCCTACACAGCAGAATTGCAGGTGATGGGGACACCTGCACCTGGGCTTTCCTTGCTGCCAGTGAACACTGCAGGGAGCAAGCTCATGGCATCGGGCAAGGCCCACAAGGCTGCACCAATGCTTGTAGCCTGGCAAAGAGACACTGAATTCATATATGGTATAAAGGGAATACATTTTACTTGCAGTTGTGGGTTGGACAGCACTGAAATACAGACCACCAGCCTTTCTTATAGCACCCCTTTCTGGGTCCAGGTTTTCTGTGTTTCCACCATAAACACAAATATATTGCCCCCCTTAGCTGCAAAATGTAAGAAATCCAAATGTAGGAATCAAGTGGAATCAAATGCTATGGAACTTATGTTTCCTAAATTCTTCAGCTGAAATCATGGTTGTATTCCAAGACCACGTTGTTTGTAGAGATACGGACTTCAGGCCGTGGTGCCTTTGCTTGCCAAGTCTAAAAGAAAAAGGAAGGATAAATGATCTCTTACGTGCTGCGAATGTGTCCAGCGAGCCACCTAGCTTGGAAGGGGTTTATGAAAAGGCTCAATACTACAAATATTTACTGCAATATTACTGTGAAATTGTTCTGACACAAAATGTGGCCTTCCTATCAATTACCTAGGAGAGAGAAAAACATCCTAAAACCAGGATCTTAACTCTAGATTCTCATTTTTCTTTTGAGGACTAAGTAATTGCAACAGCTTTGGCTTTTATTTGTTCAGGTCTAAATCAGTTGTATTCAATTATATGTTATGTAAGGGAAAAAAAATCACAAATGAGACCAGGCAGATCAGATAATCTCTTAGCCTCCCTGTGGACAGGGTGAGGTCAGTTCTGGCTTTAACCTTGCACCATACTGGTTGCAAAGTATTATTATTGTTATTGCCATAATATCCCTGCAGAATGCACCCACATGGCAAGATGATGAATACATCTAGGTGATTTTCAATGTTCCTTCCATGCTCCCCTGTTTTTGCTTCTCTGTCCCTCACCACACTGTCCTTAGATGATTCTTTGTCACACATAAATGTTCGAATTTTTGTAAAGCTGAGATCTTGTGATTTTGAAGTATCTGCTTTTGCCTGTGAGAAATCATTAAGCACACTGGTCAGCTAAAGAGCTGGGGGAATGTCAGTATTTGTTGGTGTACACCTTATGAATCATAAAGTAACTCAGAGCTGTGAGACTCTAAGTGCCTACACTACCTAGGTGAAGTTGCTGCTAAAATCCCTGCTCTCCCTTGCTTCGCTCACCCTTGGAGGAATTTAGTGTGTTTCCCATCCTCTGCAGGGACAGACATCCTATTTAGGATCAGCTGTGTTGATGGAAAAGATGCAGCACCTGTTCATGTTCTTCATCCCTGTGGCTTGCTCTTGGGGATACAGGTGAATGTGCTTTGGAGCCTAACCTGGGGATTGGCTCAGGCCAGCAATTTTAACTGTCTTGAGCCATACAGTAGGATTTGGGCTTGCCTGCTTGGAAGGACAGGGATTCTTACGTACCCTTGGGTGCTTACAGAGGGGGGAATAGCAACCACAGCTGCCCCCCGAAAGGCAGGCTGCAACCTTGAATCTGACAAGTGCACTGGCTCAATGGAACCTATTTGAAGCTGCCATAATTAATGCAGATGCAGAACAGATGTGAAGTCTCACCTGGCATTTTACGGTTGCATCAAATTGAATTTGAAGCACATGAGAAAAGAACTTGCACCTTCCTTGCGCTGACATCTTTGGACACTCTTGCAATACTTAGAACTCAGCCCAACACGAATGTTGTTTGTTGGTCTTGAAACTGGAAAGAGACATTAGTGGGATAGTTTTCACTGGGAAATTACATCATGTTAGAACATGTTGCTTGAGACTCCTGGTGACTGCTACCACAGTGTAACTTCCTGCCACAAACAAGGCCTGTGAGACAGCTGTGGGGAGGCCAAGCGTCATCGGGCTGGGCTGATCCTGCTCTTGTTTGCAGCTCCTTGGGCACTGGGTGACTCAGCTGTCACGGGCCCTGCAGCCAGGACAGGGCTGAGCCCCAGCCTCAGCATCATTCCAACGACATGGTGCAGGCATACTCTGCTTGCTGGCTGTAAGTGCCAGCAAGCTTTTTGTTTGGTTGGTGGTTTTGCTTCTGATTTTAACAGCTTATAAAGAAGTAGATCGTGATTTCTTTATTTAAAGTCTGAAAACAAACAAAATCACCCCTCTTCTAAAAACTTTGCCTATGAAACCTCTAGTAAATTCAAAGTTTTTGTCTATGATTATTCTCCACTGAATAAAGAGTAAGCATAAACTGTGAGTAAGAGTTTCGGGCTTGTAGGGCTGCAATACTTGAGCCATCTCTTTGGGAGCTTTCTCTATTTAATTTAAAAACACCTCCCTTTCAATTCTTTTGTGATGATTATCACACATAATTTTACTGAGAAGCAGCTCAAAATGAACCACTTCAAAGACAGCACTACGTTTGCAAAGGAAGGAATTTCTCTCTGACAGTTCAGCAGCATCAGCATGTCCTGGAAAATAAGCATGCATCACAAGACAGTGTGCTACACATGGTGAATGCTAAACAAAAAAATGCTTATAATGAGACTGCACACAGAGAGCTCACATGATTCTGAAGTAGCTGCTTTCAATGCCTTGGAGCACTGCTCAGAGCAAAGAGAAGTTCCTCTTGGGCTTCATGTGAAAATCATTATTAGGGAAAAGAATTATCAATTTTGCCGTGTCTGTACAGTGGAGTCTTAATCAGTGTTGCCAGAATGCAAATTTTTAACAATAACAAACACCAAGTGCCCCTTTCTTTGAAAATATGGGGATTGCAACTTCAGACAACATATAATTGATCAACTGGCCCTGAACTAATTTATTGCAAAAGCTTGATACTTGCAACATGCTATTTAAGACCACTGACACAGGGAACACTTGCAACCCATACCTGAGACTGATGGGCGACCTACAAAAGCTAAAATGCCTAAATGAATGCAAATATGGTTTCCTTTGGCATTTTTCAAATTAGATATTTACTTTTCTTCATTATTCTTTCTCTTTTTTTGTGGGAAGATGTTCTTTCCTGGTCAGTTTTAAAATGTTCATTTTGAAACCTGAGACTGAGTTCTGCTTTTTATTAGGCTTAATTTTCAAAACAAACAAAAAAGCATGATTGCAAAAAAAAAAAAATTCCATTTTACAAGCAGCTTTACCACTGCTATGTGTGGTAATGGTAGGAAATCCACATCTGGGGACATGCAAGACAAAAATAGCTCAAGGTTATTTTAGACCACTTAGACCTGAAGGTTTGTGCAGTGCTACAAACCCAATCAGATCCCACGCAGCAGTCTGTGCCCTGACCCCCATCCTTGCACCCTGCAGCTCTGCAGCACACCAGGCAGCCTCCCCAGCAGGCTGCAGCAGAACCTGCCATGCAGCAATCCCAGCTGAAAGACAGTGTGTCCCAAAACCCTTTCCCTCTTGCCACCAGGAATGTACATCCGTATTTTGACTAGGAAAACATGACTTGTGACACTGGCTTGGTGCCTGCCTGGCCACTGAGTTTTCTTGTCTAACCATGCAATACTTTTCACTAGTAATTAGAATTGTTTTTTTTCTTCTTCTCTTCAGTAGTCATTGTCTACACTTGGATTTTCAAAATTAGCAACCTCAAGAGCTATATAGGCTAAAAAAATGCTATCTCAGAAGGATGGGATTGCATATAATGCTGTCATATAAAAGGCTTAAAGTAGAGATTATGCCCTTAAGCTTGAACATATTATAGATAATATGTTCAGGCTTAAGGGCATAATGTCTACTTTGCCATTCCCATATCCCAGGATAGAGGGGAAAATTGGGATGTATACATACAAAAAATTCATCCTGATAGACAGCATAAAAATAGAAAAGACAAGGGGCTGAGACAAGTCTTTACAGAAATGACAAACACAGCTTGCATCCAATGTAAAAAGTTATGGAAAACCTGTTATACACTGCAAACTCCAAAATACTATTTCTCGGATAATTAAAATCACTCTCCAGGAAAAAAGGAAAAAAAAAAAAAAAAACTCCTCAAAATGTCAAAGACATGAACTCCCCCTGGCTTACATTTTCTGTGTGGATTTGAGCTATTTATAAAGCCAATCTCCACGGTTTCTGTCATGCATTGCTGTTACGCAGGTCCTGAGCTAGCAAACTAGTGGATACAAACCTGATCTATATAACCATGGCAATAAGTGGAGATATCTGGGCACACTCCATGTTGTGCTTGTTAAAATAACAGGAATTGCTGCATTTGATTTATAAAGAGATGAGTAGGTTTCTGCATGAAACTCTACTAATAGTTGAAAAAGCCTGTTCTACTATGGGCTGAAAATGGTCTCTCCCCACCCACACGTGCATCTGGAATTTGATCACCAACCTTTAGGAGAAACTCACAAAACCTATTCCACTTAGCAGATTATATTACAGGGCAAAGGAAAACTTTGCAGGCTCAAGATTTGGGTGGAATCCATTTATTCCACATGTGCAAAGACTGGATGAGGAATTGGAGGATCCGCAACACCAAAACCTCTCCATGTGCTACACACATAAGCCACTCTTGATTGAAATACTGTAAATCTTTTCCTTATATATGTTTCTTTGTCTGGTATAGCTTGATTTCAATTTCAGCTGCTCTTTTTTTCCTTTTCATCATGTTCAAAACTATCATAAACAGTCTGTAAACTCTGCATCACAAATGGCTTTCTAATGACAAAAAAGGTATTTTCAAATGAAGGATCAGTTCCTCATGTCTAAGTTGAAAAAGGAGCAGTGTCATTCAGCCAGAGGTTAAAAAAACTATTAATCTTAAAATTATTATAATATGGTAAAAAATACAGTAAATACAGAAAGGAATGTTCTGCAGACTCTATATGAAGAACCAAATTTCTGGCAAGAAAATAAATACTTACTCCAAAGAAAGTTAAAACTCATGAAACATCCCTAATGGAGGTATTTTCTATATATATATTATTTCTATTCTATTTTCTTGAATACATAGTCTAACAAAACAGTCTGTCTAAAAACTAACCCACATCACAGTCAAAAGTATTTTTCTCCACTAACAAAGTAAGGTTCCTTTTCAATTAAGTACTTAAAATCCATCATTTGCCTGAAGAAAATGTAATACACCCCCAGGACATACCCTTGAAAAATCCTGTTTACTTTCATGGCGATAGTATTCCTCACCAAAGCAAACATCTGCACTTCTGCAGCAAATGCTTCAGGGATCTCTACTTGCTCTTTCAGGAAACATCTGTGTCAATATACCTCATTGAAGATGTTCCCTGCAAAAGAATTCTATCACCATGTTCTTGATTTATTATTATTTACTGTTGTTCTGTCCAAATAATTCCAAATTTTATCTCTATCTCTGAAGATCTGTATGTCCTTTGCTTGTTTGAATGGTTTTACAAGGATGAAAGCAGCATTTCCAAAACAGTACAGTGAGTATTGCTGTAGTTATAGCAAAAAAAAAAAAAAAAAAAGGGACTTTGATCTTTGGTATTTATAAAAGCTAGTTTATAATCAGGATATCTTATCTGTTCTTAGGACACAAAATGGTACATTTATGTAATGTTTTCTGAAAACAGAAATGCTAGGGAAATAAAGCTATTGGATCTTAATTTAAAATGCAAAGGCATAAAAAGGTTTTGTCCTTCATAATGTGAAGAAAGCTTGTTTCCAATTCTTCAAATATTTTAACAAGGAATATCGTGTATATACAAGGTTTGTGATATCAATTGACTGGTTATTAAACATATTTCAGCTCTTCCCCTGCTCCCAGCACACTCACACACTCACAGACACATGTGATATTCATGTTAACAATTTATTTCTTGGAGGGAAGAAACCAGTGTGTTCTCAGTCCAGTTATCCTGGAAGTTGCCTCAGGTTATTTTACTTTTTATGTTTAATATTGCAGGGATTTTATGGATTTACCAAAATACTATAATTTTTATTTTTAAATCACTATTTTTTTAAAACAGATTCAATCCAGATCAGACCTTATCATACTCTGTTTCAGTTCACTGCCACCATATGTAAGTGTTGTCAAGGCTGTAATACATAAAGTATCTGGCTCCAGGGCTGGTTTCAGTGTGGTTTTGGAATACAGATTTTATAATATGCAGTTTCCTTCCTCTGAAGCTATTCAGTGGAATAAGGTTTCTGAGGCACAGGTCAGCTCTTCAAAGGCACGTAGGCACCCAAATCCAGTTTAAGGATATTCCACTGATTTGAAACAAGGTGCCTGCCTTACTCCCTCCAAAGAGGGGGGATTTCCTAAACCATAGATAGAGCCAGGTCAAACAGGCACTCAGGCACTCCCCAGGCAATCTCTCACCTACTTGTCCCCTACCCTTACTAACCACTAACCACTAGGCCACTAACATAAGATACAGGCAGGACATGCCCTTCTTTTGAGACTCAATTTATTCAAGCGGGACCATCCTCAGATTGATCCAACTCATGCCATGCATGAAACTGGAAGAACTGATGGATTTTTGCCCTTGGATTGCATGAGTTTCAGTGATGTTACTTCGCACACACGTGCAGTGATCTTGCTACACAGACCATCTGCATACACATGCCTCTGGTGTGGACATCTGGTGCTTCTGGGAAACACCAGATTTGCTGAGCTGGAGCAAAAAAGCTGAATATCATGCAGGCAATGGCGTTGATAGTGTCCAGAAGCACTGTGCTTTTTGTGTCTTCTCTATGAATGTGCAACCTCTGAAGTTGCTTCAAAGCATCAGATCTGCTATGTTGGTGTGTGGTGACAACAGCACGTGCCTCCAGCAGAATTTATCTGCTGCAGCACAGTAGTCACGGCTGTGAAATCTGGAGGAGTGCCAGTGCACTTGGAGCTGTTGTACTGGACCTTCAACTAAAGCTGCTGTGCGCCCAGAAAGTCAGCCAAACATAGTAAAAGCCTCAAAACTAAATTAAAACTCGAAGACAGAAAAAGAGGACATGTTTTGGGCAACTCAGATGTATGGCTTTTTGACTCACCAAAGGAATGTCACTTTGCTCAGTTGTCCCTTGGGTTCTGACTTTCTTATTTGGACTTTCTGATAGATCAGTGTTTTGTGACTTCTTGGGATGTGTGTGGACAATAGCAGACTTAGGTCAGAACTTAGAGTGGCAGAATAATTGTTTCAGCTCTGTACATATTCATTAGGGAAAGCAGTTTTGAAGGAGCCTTGTTGCTTTAGCACATTAGTTTTAAATGGTGCATATGACCAGAGGAAGAGGAAAACATACACACAAGAGTGTGTATATGTGTGTACAGAGCTTAAATCATCAAGCCATCAGGATGTGGATTGGGCATGTTTGGTTGTAGTACAGGTCCTGCCATAAGACAGGTAATAAGAAGCAGGGAAGAAGCCTTGCTGCAGGTTACCTTACTCTGAAGAGCTGCGTCACTTATTTCAATAGGAGAAAGTGCAACCCTCAGATACCTATATTAAAGCAGAAAACTTAATTTGAGCAGATATTAAACTGGGTCATCCAAAGAATGGCTTTGGCCTTCTGGCATTTTCCAGAGTGGGAAAGAATATGTCAGAGAATAAAAAAATTACATCACAATTTTCCTGCTGTTCATATTCTTTCCCTAAGTCATCAAAAACACTCTCTGTGCCCACCTCCTTGGTGAGTTCTTGTGTTCATTCATAGCCAGAGCAGATACTGCTGCAGTATTTGGGGTAGAGGTGTATCTTCCCTAACTACATATATGAAAAGCAGGGCTCTGGATCCTCAGCAAGCTCCCCTCTCCCCTCTTGTCCTGGATTTGAGGAAGATGCAGGTCTTTGGGTCCATGCTAAGAAACCCCATGGAGCTATAGGTTGAGGACAGGGCCAAACCAGGCCTCTCACAGACCCCTGGATGGGGAGAAGCGTTGAAGGCAGAGCAGATGGGCACGTTCCAAGGATGGAAGAAGTAAGCAGGTATTTGAGCAAAACCTCACAGGCAATTTCTTCCAGCTAATCCCTGCCATAATTCTTCCCCCAGCAAAGCTGATCTGGTTCATCATTTCCACGAGGCAGAAGGCATTTTTGTTACTGCTCACTTCTCAGAGGTCTTAGACACTTGCTTTTTATCATATAGTGTATGCTGACATCTGGTGGCATTCAGCAACAAAATCTTCATTAAACAAATATGTTTCAGTTTTAAGGAGTCAGCATCCTTACTTTCCCTTAGCTGGGTGCAGGAAAGAATTCCTCCCAGACCACTTCAGACTAGGGTTTACTGTAACACATTAGTCTGGGACTGGCATGGTCCTGGAACTCTTGTGGGACATGTATGTGGGCGCTGACCTCCAGATAAGGAAGGGACCAACAGCCAAGGGACCATCAGCCAAGGGACCTGACTGTGTTCAAATGCAGTCACAAAATTGAGCACACGGCATCTTGTCATTCCCTCTCCTGAACACAGAGAAACAATGCACTAAAAAAAAGTGATGCAAAACTACCATGAGTTTTAGCAGGAAACAGAGCCACTGTAAAATCGTAGGTGGTAACACTTCTGTAACTTATTTTATCTTTATTTCAAATTGGAGAAAAAGAAACAAAACAGCATGTATGAATAGCCTGAGAGATGTACCAAAGCCTTGTTTCATGGTATGTAATAAGTAGCATGGAATCAGCTGTCATAGTTAAAAGATACCCATGATGTAGCTGTTCCATTAAAAGTTGGATTAAAATCATGTTTAAATTTCATTTCCTTCAGTCCTTATCCTGCTTTTGATTAGTTTTAAGAGGAGTTGATGGTCTTATGATTTGAAGATTTTGTATTTTAAATTTTGTGTACATGGTCTGGAATTTTATGTGAAATTGTGTGTTTGATCTTTGACCTCTGTTTACTACAGTCCTGATTTGCCACTAATTTGATAGCAAGACATAAGGGCCTACTGTAAACAAGCTGCTCACTTTACATAGCTATGTTTGGCTCCTAAATGAAGAAGTATGTATGGAATATACTTTGGGTACTGTAGCCTCCTAAAGAAATAATAAAAACCACATCACTGCTTAGTTCTCCAGGTAACGTTTACATTTGGAGAAAATAAGTTGCATGCCTAATAGAGAGAGAAAATGCAGCTCTTATGCATTTTGGGTTTGTTTGCTTAAAATTATTCTTTAAAGTATTTGAAAGCTGAGGCTGTCTCTTTTGAAGTCAGTGGGAACTTTGACATTGATTTTAAAAGGATCAGGATTAAGCCTAAATTGGTAGGGTCTAAAAGGCAAAAAATGAAAATGTCCAAAGTCTACAAATCTCTCACTGATCCACCATGCAGAAAGGAAGGACAAAAGCCTTCTCCAAGATCTGTAACATACATCTTGGATGTAATCCAGAACTTCTATTTTTTGTACATTTCTAGACTTCAAGATGGAAAGCAACTTTCCAAAGGACTGTAATTGCTAGCATATAGTAGTACACACTTGCACCATGATCTTGTAAAGCTGGGGGAAGGGGGATGAAAGCTGCTTATCAAAATCAACTGACTGTTGGTACACATCTTGCACAAATGGTCCTGCACTATCCATTACACAGTATTCCCTGCCTGCAGCCTGCTCCAGGCAGATCCCCAGCTCGCAGGTACAGCCTTACACATAGTGAGTGACCCAGCAAAAGTCTGCTTGTAGACATTTAACTCAGAAACATGTCTGATCATCCTGGTCAAGCTCAGCGCTTTTGGCACTCATCTGGCACTAGCAGCCAAGTCCACTGAAGAGCAGGTAAAAGCATGGTCTTCAACTCTCTCCTGTACCACCCTGCTGGAACCGTCTGTCCCAACACTGAACTTCCCATCACCTGGGCTCTATCCTCACAGTGGAAGACCTAAGTATCCTAGACAAAAAGTGCTTTTGGCAGAGAAGGAAACCTATTTGTCAGAGAAGGAAACCATTGACTCTTTAATTTTCTGTCCTAGGAGGTCTCAGTAACTGTGACCAGAGCCAAGTAGTCAAGGACGGGGACTCTTCTCAGCTGAGACTGTGGGTCATCTACAATGGCAAAGTGTAAGCTCAGAGAAGTGATGGGACATGGGCAAGCAAACACAAAAAGCCTTCTTGTTTCCTCTTCAGACACCCAAGTGCATTGAGTATCCCAAATATGGGGATGCCAGGTCAAGCTCTTCATGGATGTCTTCCAGAGGCTAAAGCAACTGGGACAGGAAGCTGCCTACTCTGTTGGTCTATGAGGTCCCAGTGCCATACAAGCCAGAGTTCAGGCAGACACACAGCTCAGGCACTGTCCCACATCATCTGAACCTGAAACTGACAAAGCATCCATTGCAGTCTCCAAATCCTCGTGACCCAGCAGAAGAACATGATCTATTGTTAACAGCAACTGATTCTTGGCCCAAGAATATCACATAGAAATGCAGCATCCAAGTGAGGGAATCCATGCAATTAACACCCACAACAGTCTCTTGCATCTCCATTGCTCAGAAGTATCCCAAGATGTTAAAAACTTGATGGGAGGCACAAGAGAAGTAATGGATGTAATCTCCCAGGCTGTGAAGTCCTTTCCTTTCTACCCAAAAATGACAGGCAATAGAATGAGAGCAGTCAAATACTGCCACCCTGCAGATTACTCTCTTTAACCAGCCTTGAGATTTTTCAGCAAACCAACTCAAGCAGCGTCTACTCCATCTTCACAGGTGCTACCTTGTGCTGTGTGCGTGCACACAGGAGTGAGGTGCTACTCACAGGGAGGAACTGTCCTGAACTGATACTGATGTGGTCAGCCACCATAGAGACACAAATCTGCACATGTGTTGCCTTTGTCCAGGTATAAAAACAGATCCAACAACAGCAAATCAGGTCACCTTTCTGAAGATACTTTTCTTGAGGTATTTTTTGAGCTATCCTAGTTTTCCCACACTACAACAATGACAACAGCCAAAAATACACAGAGATTTGTACACAATGCATTCTGCACATATCCCTAGTGATGTGACCTTGCTAATGCATTGTAGTACCCACTGAAAACACCTTATATTTTCATATTTTTGAAGTGGCTGTAGTCTATTCTGCTGGCCCAGCTGGCAGAGGACACCCCTGATTTGAAGGACCCTCAAATGGAACTTAACTTTGGGAACAAACTTTCAGCACAGCTGTGCACCACTGAAAACTGGGAGTAATGTTCTCAGTTGAAACATCCTGCAGATCCCATCTTCTGCTTCCACTTCATGGGACATTACCTCAGGATATTTCAGGATCCAGTCCCAAGGACTTAATACCTTTATGCCAAACACCTCAGCATCACTTTTAGCCTGAAAATAGACATGCATAAGTATAGGGACTTCAGCACATAGTTAGTTGTTTTTCCTAATGGAGGGTAGTAACTGAGCCGAAATAGTTTTTAAAATATTCTTTAATATTTTAATAGGTCTGGCTTACAATGTAAAGAAAAGTTAAATTAATCTGAATAACTGAATAACAGTTTTATATGCAAGACAATCAGAGATCTTTAATAAATAAAGGATGCCATAAGGGCCCCTGGCATGTTGAGACTGAGTTGGTATGTCTGGACCCAACTGTGGAACAATGATCTGTCACTGTTAGATCAACTTCAAAAGCAATTCAACAAGAGCTCCATGTAGACAGCATTACAGAAAACCTGTTCCAATAGCTTTCTTATGCAAGAGAAAACCACAGTCACATTTGTATTTTAGGCAGTGAACCAACAAGAATGAAGCAAACAACAGCAACTGTCCCCAAGAGCTATTTTGGGCTGCTCCTCTCCTCCCACTCCCCTTACACTCCTTTTCAATCTCCTACCAATCTGGGCATTTTTGGCAACAGAGAACCATACTGAAAAGGTCGTTGGCAGGCTGATAGGGACTGCTGTGGCTTTTGGCTACCAAAGACAATTTCTCCAGCCTGGGGGAGCATCAACCTCTTTGCTCCCTATTTTGAGCTGGGGCAGAGGTGACTCTGTGAGGAATGGGAGAACTTTCCTCAGCTCAGCAACCTTTGACAATCGTTGCTGCTTTTCCTCTTCATCCCAGGATCTGCTATACAACAAGTGCAAATTGAGGATGACAAAAAAGAACATTAGCCTGGTGTTTCTGCTCAAATGATTCGCCTTGAAGTAGTTGATGTTGACACTTAAATTGTCAGCAGACTTCTAGTTTAGAGCTCCAGTTAGAAGAATGGGTCCTTTCACACTCCCTCTGGGCTATTGTTTCAACTCTCTCTAGACAGGGCAAATACCATTGCAGCAGTTTACACTCCAGTTTCACTGCACTGGTTTTTTTGCAACCATAACCAAGATTGCCTAGATTTTTTTTGTATAATGTAAGCTCAGACTGCAGAGAATAATTACACAACACTGTAAAAATAATCTGCAGCAATTTACACAGCCATGAAGTACTGGAGCTGTTTTTTTCCAGCATACCTATATATACATGGTTGCAGCTAATTCCAATATTTACAAAGGACTCACTGGAGCTGTGATCACAGGAACTGGTATTTCAAGTTAGGCCACACACATGAACAGAACATTTATTGTTACAAGACAAGATTTTATATTTTGGGGTGTTATACCGTCATCTAACTGAAGCATTACCTTGCCACTTCTGCCTTTTCTATACCACCTTCTGTCTTGATTCAAATAACATCCTTGTGGCTAAGACATTATTGCATTCGAGTTGGAAAGTATTAATTTAGCTACAGTTTCTTTCCTTAATTGTGTGTTTCTTCTATTTTTGACCAAATTAATCATACTGGCAGTCAGCTTTGCTGCTGCTCATTTCTATTGGCGATCATATCTTCTTGCCTGCTGGAAGCTCAGTCCCCAGGCTGCTATCCTGCATGCTGACTTGTTCTCTCTCTTGATGCATCTTGCTGATGGTAGGACCACAGGCCCTACTGGGACTAAGCAATCAATGCCCGTTCTTCTTAAGAGTAGGAGAAAGCCACTGTAGCAGGGAGCAGAATAACTGCTCACTGACCCTTGTCTGCTGCAATAATTGTCAGGACTTTGGGTGTTTTCAAGCCCAGCTAAGCAAAGGAATGAACTAATACAAGTCAGTTCCTCCAAGGTATTGGAGTATGAGCTCCAAGGTATTACAGGATGAGCTCTCTGGATCACAGGCAGTTGTATTGTCCAGAGCCTGAAGATGTGGTGTCTTAATATTCCTTTCTATGCTTCTCTAGAAGCCTACTTCCGTCTCCTATGTAATTCTGCCAAACTCCTTGCTAGCTCTACACTGCCTTTAATGAGCTTGTTTAGTTGTTGTTTTCCCCAGAAGAAATAAATTATCAAATCAAAACTAAAAGAATGAATGAATAAAGCCACAGATCGGGAACAAACACATTGCCTGAAGTCTCTGCAAAGAAACAATTCAGGAAATAGTTAGAGGAGAAAAATACAGGACATAAGTAAGAATCTCTGTAAGTGACTATCTGCCTTTGGGAAAAACAACCTCTAAGTTTTGGAATCTAGCAGTGAGGAATAAATACTTAACCATTATATTTAGGCACTGATTTGAAGGAGTTAAATTCCCAGGCTGCCTCTTCAGGGCAGGGTGGGGCATTGGGGAAGTCAGAGACAGAAAAAAAAGGTACCTAAGTGCCCTGGGAAGGAACAGCAAAACCTTCTGACAACCTCCCCTTCCTCTCCTATGCTCCAGCTACTCCCCACCTAAGGGTGTCCTGGTGCACTCCAGCAATTGCAGCCCTGGCTGCGCACTCCTGAGTGCAGAGTGACCCATGTGAGGAGCCTTCCTCACAGCAGGAGGAGAGTGCCACGTCCACGTCCTGTTCGCCTGTCCTCATAGCCGTCCCTCCCCACTGGTGTGACATTGCATGGCATGGCCAGTGGCTGGGGCCTGAAGGCAGGGACATGGACATCATCCCAGGCATCTTGGAATGCATCCTTTGGGGGACCAGGAGCCGGGAGTGGGCCCCTGTCCGGCCCCTGGTACAGCACACACAAGGTAAGTGCCCACCATGCAGCACCAGAAGCAAGAGGGCTTGGGGAGAGGGGGGTACTAATTTCAGCCTCTCTCCTGTGCCTCTGAAGAGCTCCATTCCAGCACCTGTTTGCTGCTGGCTCTGCTCCCTCTTCACCCCATTGTTCAGCCTGCACCACCCTGGCTCCCTCTCTGAGCAGTCCTTTCTGAGTAGGAACTGGGCAGAGCTGTTCTGTTCTGTGCTAGAGCATCACTGGTTTTTGTCATCTGTGTTTCTGTCACTGTCAGTGCTGACGATGGATTTAGGAAACTGCAAAAGAGAGACTGAAGCAGCCCCTAAGAACCAACAATTTGAAGCATCTGCTAACAATAAAAATGAATTGGATGTTGATTAAACCCTTTACCTTTTCTCTGCTTTTTGTTTCACAAACTAGAAGGGATGGAAGAATACCCAAAATTCTTGATTTTCTCTGCATAAGAGGCAAACCACTTTGTCATGATGTAAAGTGTTGGTATAAATTGTGCATAGAATGGCCTGCAACTAGCTGCTGTCCTTTTTCTAGGAGCAGCCCAGGAGCAGGTGATAGCCTGAAGAAGGTCCCAAAAACTTTCCCCTCTAGATTCTGCATTTGCTACTGGGTGGATATCCATTTGGCAGGGCACATTTTTCAGCCCCATGTTCTCAGAGCGAATGAAAATTGAGAATTCCTGTGTACAGGTCCCTGGAGCAGCAAGACTCCTGGCTGATGGCTGGTGGCAGTGCTTCCCAGGACCAGAACTGGGGTCTCTTACTGGGACACAAGAACGTGGAGCCAAGGGTTTTATGTGATTTTGTGAATTAGGGTCCCAAGGCTGTGAGCCTGCCCAGCTGCCAAGAAGATGGCAGCAATAGGGAATTCCCTTGCCATGGGGATACCCACCTGCATGTCAAAGTGGGGGGGTTTTGTTTTCTTGGAAAACCTCCCAGTCCTGCTCCAACTCCTTGGGGTTGTTACATGAGTATTGCTGTTTTTAAACATGGTAATTTTCTGGGTAGACCTTAATAATATTTTAGAGCTGCTTGGATGTCTGTGGGTGAGGCTGATATTCTGCTCTTTTATTTACTTTAGTTGTAGCTTTGGAGCAGTAATGGGTAACTATGGGTCATGTGTTGATGCCAACCTTAATTTTTCCAACAGTTAAATTTTTCTGTCCACCCCTATTTTCACATTTTACATTTTTGGAAGCCTCAGAAACAATTCCCTCCTCCTATTCATGGCTATCCTGACTGTGATTCAGTCAATCATCTGATTTTCAGGTCTTCACACAGGTCTTTCCCTTCCCCTTTTCTTGAGGTAATTTCGTCCTCTTGGTTTGAAAATGAGCTCTTTGTTTTCTCCCTCTACAAGAGACCATAACTGCACTGGCTCTGCCTGGGAGCATCCCAAGACAGCAGAGGCAAGTTACTTTTGGGGGAGTATTTTTCAGCCTGTGCAACCCCTTCAGGAGGTGAAAGAGTGAGATCCCCTTTCAAAAGCTCCTAGATATGAGGGGCTTGGCACAGCTGCCAATTGCTGTTGCCTAGTGCCACATGGCATCAGACACATCCACACAGGAGCAGCAGATCTGATACATTCTTTGGGAAATCCATGGCACTAGAGTAGGCCTTCAGTGATGTCTGTAAACACTCAGCTCCCTGGAAAACTTAAAGTGGCTGTGTAGTATAATGCCTCTTTGTGCTGGAATTACGTTTCTTTGTCTTTTGATTTAATTGGGATTATTCTCCTGAGAGGTCCCTCATCAGGCTGATTGGATGCTAGCTGTTGGCATAAGAATAGAAGCGGGCACACATAGCCATGGAGAAAAAAAGTGGAGGTAGGATTTCTCCTTGGCATCAGCATGGATATAGCTTGGTTGATACTGCTTGAGGAGCTGCATCTCTGAAATCAGCAACACCCAGGCCATGCTCCCACAGCCCTCCCTGTATAGGCAAGGTGTGTTATGGGACATGAGTGTGTTTAATGGTGCAGTAAAATCTGATTAAATATGTACTTAGTTACCTGAAGTATTTCCTGCAAACTAATATTGTAATATTTTTGTGTCTGCTGGAGTAATGAGTGTAGGAAGCCACAACATATGGGCTTTGCCTGCTTAATAGAAAGTGTATGTAATTGCCTCAGTGTAATACATTTTTATTTCCCTCAGGACTTCTCATAGGTTTTTACTTACTTACAATATTGTTGTTTATGGACAAAAACAATTTGCAGGATTAGTTGAGATTATTATCTACACTATTGATCTTGGTTTGACTTTGTATTCTCAGAGTAGGAGAAAACACCTGGGAGAGAACAGTCACTGAGAGCTCAGATGTAATAGAGTCATAGAATAGTTTGGGTTGGAAGGGACCTTACAGGCCAGCTAGTTCCAAACCCCCTGCCATGGGCAGGAACAACTTCCACTAGACCATGTTACTCAGAGTCCCATAACAACTCTTCTGTAACTCAGCATTTCACATGTCTGTTCACATGTCAGTGTGTAGACACTGTGTGTAGTTATTCAAGTGCAGAAGCTGAGCCAGAGATAGAAATTTATTTCACTTCTGCTTCTTTTTCCCCTCTTTGCCTGTCATTTCATAGACTCTGAGTTATTACTGGCTGCCCAGACGGCCACTTTGAAAGATTGTCTTATTTTGTGAGTTGTAGGAATAAATCATTTTTGCTCTGTATTTAGGGGTTGACAATGCTGACAGTTCCTTCAGATGGATCTGTGGCCTCTGTCAGGTGGTATGTGCCTGATGCCTTGCATTGGCAGGAGGTGGTGGCTGCCATCAGGTGTGATGAGAAATCCCACAGATTAGGCAGATTCTTGTAAAGAGCTTTCTACTCTGCCTTCTATCATATAGATAAAATCTAGATTTTGTGTGGAATGCCACAATTGAGGTTTTTAGCTCATTCTGTTCAAGAACATCTTCAGTGCTTCAACTCTCCCCTCTTTACTCAGGGTTCAGCACTACTGAGCCTCAGCAAGGTGAGAGCATCATTTGGTCCCTTTTATTCCAGTGGTAGCACAGTGCCTGCTGGTACTTCTGATACCATGGGGGCTGCTTCACCTGTGCTGTGAGGGACTCAAGGCAGGAAGGCAGGGAGCTGTCTCCATGGAGAGAAATATTTTCTCTCAATTTGCCTTTGCTGAGGAAGCACCCCAGAAACAGTGAGGGTCTCTTTAGCTGGCACCATCACCAGACAAAAATGTTGTCATGGTACATCCCTACAAACATTCACCAGGGTGTTTTAAACACTTAAGCAATGACATTTCCAACCAGGGCTTTCAATTAGGAAAAGCTCTAGAGCCAATCAAGCTGTCCATAGGAAGTGTGGGTGGGAGTCAGAGGGCAGCATGGCCACAGCACAGGTGGATTTCAATCAGGACATCTTTCCTCTGCAAGAAGGAAAAGAAAGACTGTTAAAGGTGAAGGCAAACCCTCCTGGGGTTTTTAATGCTATTTTCTCAGTCTCTGTAGGATATCTCAGTCTCCAGTCTGCTCCCTGATGTACTGCAGATGTTAGCTTTTTCAGGTTAATCAGCAAACCAGTCCCTCAGCATGGGCAAAGTAGAGACAAATGTCCTCACCCAGCTTTCTGCTAGTGTACTCATCTGTGAAGACTGCAGTGAAGTTTTTCCTGTTCAACACCATCCCTTCAGCTCTTTATTCTAAAACTGTTCACTGAAAGCAAACAAGGGTATCAAAACACTGACTCTATTTCATCCTGTTGTCTTTTACCTGTCAGATTTCAGAGTTCATGCAGTTTCAGTTTCCTTTATCTTATTGGGAAATGTGTTTGGGAGAAAATTCATACCATTTCTTAGGTATTAGGGAAATGTATATTATTTTCAGCCCTAACAAATCAAAACTTATGAAGAGGACTTTGTTCAGCCTTTCAAATACAACCTTTTTGAATCTGTCATAGGGGGATTCAAAACTTAAATGTTATAATGAAGCACACGATCACAGAAAGGGTAAGGTTGGAAGGAATCACTGGAGATCATCTAATTCAACCTCCCTGCCCAAGCAAGGTCCCCTAGAGCACGTAACTCAGGATTGTGTCCAAAAGGCTTTTGAATCATTCCAGAGAAGGAGACTCTACAACCTCCCTGGGCAGCCTGTTTCAGTGCTCTGTCAGCCACACAGTAAAAAAAGTTCTTCCTATGTTCAGAGGCAATCTCCTATATTTCAGTTGGTGCCCATTGCAGCCAGCAGCAAGAAGCATTGCACGATTTTCCAGTGTTGTTCTGCTGTCAAGAATCCAGCAACTTTCCATGGTTTAGTGCCCATTTAACTAGTTTCTGTTAAAAAACAATTTGTGGCTTTGGGTCATAAATTCAGGACTCTCAACTGGGCTAGCTTGCACACAAGCTCTCAGGCTCTGCCAGAGCTGTAGATCTGATCTGATCTGTTGTGTTCTGATTAGCTTTAGTGTGACCAAGAAGCTGACACAAGAAGGCAAAATTGAACACTGGTTAGAAAATACTGCCCGTATCTTTTTTCAACCTCATACATGCATTCTGCTGTGCTGAACACCAACTGTCCCTGCAGATGTAAAGGTCACATCTCTGATGTGAAAGGAGCACACAGTTTATAGACTGCAGTCTCCAGCTTAGAGATCAGCTGCTGCTTGGGAACTTACTCATTGCTCAAAGGTAAGGGAAGTAAATACAGGAAAGCATTTCCCCTTGCCTGTCCCTTTGCACAATACTATAAGCATGTCTGTATCATCCCAGCTCTCAAATTCCATGGGGAAATATAGGGGTTTTTCCATCAACCACTGCAAGCAGAGTGGGAGTAAACCATGGAGCTGTTTGTATCTCTGAATATAGAGGAGGCTGGACATAGGGCAGCAGGTCTGTAACAATGGGAAAGTAGCCCAAAGACTGGAGGCTGTATCCAGTTTTGTAAGCCTTCTTGAGGAGTGACTTGTTCATCTGGTTTCCACCAGGCACTTCTCTGGGTTCCAGAACACATTTTTCTAGTATGTGTCATTGGCAGGCCTCTAGTACCCTGCTTGGGCCCCCCCTACAAAGCCTGGAAGGAGTCATGTGCCTGTGGCACTTTCCTGCTAAGCCCAGCGTGGTGCTGGGCAGCAGCGAACAGCAAACCAGCCCAGCTCCACATTCTGAGCTTGGGGCACACAGACTCAAAGCAAATGCTGCTGATGATGGGAGAGCCCACAGTCCATCTCTTCTGGACATTCTCTTCAGCATTGCTGGCAGAGCTGCTTGCAGGAGTGTTTCCTTGCCTGACAGACAACAGAAGCTGGTGAGCAAAACCCTTTTATTTAGGCTGATACCTCATAATTCATTTTGAAGAAGTCTTGGTAGCTCTTCCTGGACACCTCATCCAGGACATTGGAAATGAATGCTCTTGCAGAGCTGAGCCATGCTAAGCATCAGCTATAGGTTGTCTGAGTGTCTGTTATCTGATTCTCACTGGGCTACTTTTCACAAATCTCAGACTGTTTTCCCTGCTTCCTTTCTTGGCAGATGCTATGGTAAAATGAGTTTTAATTTTCTTCTGAGGATGTTAAAGAACATTTGCATTTGATTTTTTCTCTTTTTTACTGATGATTGAGGTGACTGCAAGTTAAACAGGAGCTTTGTAATTACATTAATCTGCTTTAAGAGGTGGAGAATGTTAATTAGGAAATTTCTAGGCAGTAGGGAACATTACAATACTTGTCATTTGTCAGAAAGTGGGGTGCAGAAGACAGATGCAAAGAAATTTGAGTCGCTAATTATACATTTCCTACCTAGTGTGGAATTTAGTTTTGCTTCAGACTGCTTCAAAATGGTATGTTACAGAAAAATGGGGTGCACAGTGCAGGCTGTGTCTGATATCCAGCCTAGACACTGACTAGAGGGCTTAAACTATGGAGCCAGCAGAGCAGGGCAAGGGCTTCTCTTCCCTTAGTTAGCATTGAGTGGGAAGGACCAGGCATGGGATGAATCTGAATCCCTACACTGCTTTGGAGGTGCCTGGCTCAGTGTAGTGCTTTGCCCTTCCTGTTCCCATCTTCTAGACTAGTCTACATGTAATGACTTTAAATTAAGTTGGCTGTGGCCACTGTGTTGATTTTCAAGTCTCACAGCATGTCTGTGAGTTGCAAAGTGATGTAGGGTGAAAGTCTGGCTGCTCATACCAACACCTGTCTGTTCCTGAGATTTCATGAGGTTGCTGTTTGGATCTAGGACGTTTCTGTCACACAAAAGAGTAGTGTTGCTCCCACTTTGAATCTGTGCTTCTGCTGCTTCATTTGCTCTAGCACTCATTTGACTCCTTGATGAGGCCGTTTGTCTGGGTAAACTGACAGGAAAATACTCATTGATGTAATTTTTAAAATAAAAGTTGTCTTTCATGTAAAATCTCACCTGTAACAGCAGCCCCTTGAGATTTTGTGATCCAAAGACCGCAGTGCTCTTCAGAGCTTAAGCATGATCCTTCTTTTACTATGGTCTTGAAGTCTGCTTTGGGCATTGATAAAAAAGATGTCTGAATCTTATCCTTGCTTGTCTCCAATAGTCTGCCATATCTGATTAAGTCCTCTTTGAAGGAATCAAAAAACCTCAAATTATTCAAGCAGAAATCTGACCAAACTCAAAAAACAAGGCTTTAGAAAGATGAACAAACAACAGACTGTGCACTTCAGTCAGAAGGGAGGTGAGGACCTTTGACTAACCTGGTAACTGAAGACTATGATTATTTCATTTGGAGTTTTGGGGACATGTATAAGCTGTTATGCTCATGTTTAAAATGTCAACAATGGATTGCCCCAGAAGAATGGCATTCTCTAATGTGAGCAGTTGGGAGATATGCTTTCCATGCTTTGACTAATATGGACTTTGAAACATGTGGCCAGCAGCTTCAAAGAACAGCCAGTTAGTGTGTGAATCAACACCAGGCCTGGAGCAGAGCTCTTAAGAAAGGGATATTTGCACTGTGCTCAAAAGTAAACAGTCACTATCAAGCTGAACAGATGTGTGCTGCTTAAACTGAGTTAACTGGAGTTACTGGTGTCACTCCACTCTCCTCAATGGTTGATTTACATCATCTAGGCTAGAAGCTTTGCCCTCCTTTGGTGATATGAACTATTCTGCCCATAATAGAGAAATGAAGAGAGATTACGGAACTTTGATAGCAAGAAATCACAGAATCGTTAAACTCTTAGATGAGGCACACAGCCACTCTCTGGCTATATTTCCCTTTGTATCCTGCTGTGTTTTGCAGAAACAACCCTGTAATGTAGAGATCTATGGTGAAGTGCAAGGTTTGGAGGAAGTCCCTCCACATACAAAAGCAATGACTCAGAGCAAAGCAAATACTGGCTCCTTGGACAGGACTTCTTCACAGTGGCTGAGGTGATGTAGTAACATAGAAGTACATATCCCTTTGTGGACAAGTCTACCTCTTGCTGACATTGAATTCCCTAGAACCAAATCAGCCTCATGGGAGCTGAAATCTCCACCAGAGCCCTAGATGGCATGTTGGATGACTTGACTGTCATCCTGCTGAAAACAAAGTAATTTTTCCAGCTGATACAGATTGTACTTGAAGCCCTTTTCTTCAACAGTCAAGGATATCTCCACTGTAAATATGTTCCTGTGAAAAACAACCAAAATATGGGGCTTGTGTGCATAACAGACTTGTACCCACACAGTTGTACCCAGTTAAAACCTAGTTTAATTTTTTGGGCTCCAGCTTGGGAGTAAATAGATAGTGACTCCATTTGCTTTGCTTTATGACTCTAACCTACTATTTCTTAATGTTTCTTTTCCATTTTTATTGGGGGTATTGTTGTGGGTTTGGGGATTTTTCTGCTTTGTAATTGTCACAAGGTTCTTTTATTTATTGACTTCTTATCACATTATTTTCTTTCCTTTGTTTCTCTCTCTTTCAGTAACAATCTTTTGCTCCCAGCAGTGACTAAAGCACCACGCACATTTTCATTCAGTGTTGGTGTTATCATGCAGCAATGACTCAGTCATCATGTCAAGATGACCAAAAGCAAAGCTTGTCGTGTCTGCAGAAGCTTAGGTCAAACAAATCATAGCACCTTTCACCTGATCAAGTCTCTAGCTCCATCTCTTGACTATTGCACTGGTTTTCGCCAGAGTTAATGTTCTTCATAGTAATTTGTGTGGTCTATGTTTTGGATTTGTGATGAAAAAAGTATTGCTAGCAATCAGGATGTTTAGTTACTGCTGAACAGTGCTTGCACAGCACGGAGGTGTGTTTTGTTTCTCATACTGCCCCATCAATGTGTAGGCTGGGGATGCACAAGGAGCTGGAAGGGGACACAGCTGGGACAGTAGACCCCAACTGAACAAAGGAATATTCCATACCATATGGTGTCATGCTCAGCATACAAAGCAGGAGGAAGAAGGGAAAAAGGGGACATTTGGCACTGGTCCTCCTAGGTAACCATCACCCATGACTGAGCCCTGCTTTTGTAGAAGTGGCTGAATACTTATACACTGATGGGAAGCAGTGAATGAATTCCTGATATTGCTTTGCTTTTCGTGCAGTGTTTGCTTTATCTATTAAACTGTCTTTATCTCAAACCACAAGTTTTTGCACTTCTACCCTTCCAATTTTCTCCCCCATCTTGCTGGAAGAGTGGCTCCAGCTGCGTGAGGCTGAGCTGCTGGCTGCTGTGATAACCACACGCCAGAGGCTGCCAGGACAAACTGAAGTGCATGGTTTAAAAAGCATGCATGTGAGAGATAATAGCATCTGGCTCATGAAAAGGATACTCAGTTCTCCTTCAACTCTTCAGTTCCTGAAAAGGAATTTATCTTCCTGACCCCATTTCCATAGTAATCCCTGTCAAGAAGAAGCTCTATAACCATTATATCCTATACTAATGCTAAAATAGCAGAAAAAAAGATGGCAAGTTCTGTATTGGAGAATCTACATAAAATACAGTTGCTGAAAGACCAACAATACTCAAAACTAGGGGAAAAAACATCACCACCTTGTTATCTCTGTAAGTACAACAGAGCATATAAAAAGGTGTTAAAGGTACATAGAAGGGATCATTCAGCTACACTGATCTTAGTTTTCTCTTGCAGAAGGCAGCTGTGAAGTAGAGGCTTTGGATTTTTGTGAACTAAACACCTACTCTTTATGTCAGCATTCACCATGGATTACAAAATGCTAATAATACTTTTATATTTTAAACCAGTAAACTACAGTTTGTAGTAAAATGTCAAAATGTACAACTGCAATGTGTCACAGGGAGACAGCTCAGCAAACATGAGCCTGCTACCTATATCTCAGGCCCTTGCAAGAAACTTGCATGTGAGGCCATTTCTTTAGAGTTTACTTTTTTATTCCAAAATTTGCATCTTACAGTTGTGAACATAAGTATCTGCAAATTAAAAGCATCCATCTATGTGTTTATATCTATGCACCCATCTACATTCATATGACTATTTCAGGGAGTGCAGGACCTCTTGTTTTAGACCACCACTGATAATCTAGCAGTTGTTTATATTTAAATGAATAATGCCGCTAAGCAGAAGGTTCTGCCTTCTGGAGTCCACTCATTTTGTTTGCGTTAGGAACTATCTGTAAATGATTAACACTCTCTCTGGAAATGAAACTAGGATGGCCAAGTGCAGGAGGTGCAGGAAGGAAAGCAAGGAACTATTGCAGAGCACCTCTCCTCTGCAGGAACAGCAGAGTTCTATGCTATGCAGAGTGGAAGGTCCTTTGGGCAGCTCCTTCCCCTGCGATAAAATCAAGTAATTCTTTTAACAGATGGATCCAACTTCATTCTAAATGCAGTTCTTTTTTCCCTGCCTGCTGTTACTCCTGTTAGAATATTTCTGAAGTGCCACTGGTTTGGAAGCATTGTGATTTCCTGCCTGTGTTTACCCTTGTATGACATGGGTGACTCCGTGTTTCAACAACTGAGCATGTTCATTTAGGTTGTGACGTGGAGAAGCATTTTCTGTGAAGATCAAAGGAAGGGTTAGTTACAGCTAACAGAAGATTATTTGAGTTAGAATGGGAGACAAGCCTGCCTTTGTTTGAAAGTGATGCTGGAGAGGTGCATGCTGGAAGAGGCATGCCATTCCTCTCAACTGGTAAAGAGAGATTTTTATATAAAAATTCTTTTGAGGATTTGCTTAATAATGTATTATGCTGGTTACATTTCTCTCAGGGTTTTCTGTTTCTGATGGAGGTGGATTCAGAAATAGCTCATTTGTACTTTAGCAAGGCTTGTACTACAATAACAAGAGGGAATGAGCTCTCTGTGCTTGGAGGCACATTTGTGTGTACATGCAGAGGTTGTGTGTGCATGCAGAGTGAGGCATCTCTCCAAGAGTACTCCTTGTGCCTTTCCCTGCCTGTTGTAACACTGAACAGCACTATTTACTCAGTTGTTCAGATAGCTCCCTTTTGAGCTTGCCTCCAGCTTCCCATAAGCCTTGTGTCACCTCCTTGGCTCTCAGTTTAGGGGTCCAGGGAGCCACATTAAGCATGTGATAAGAACAGCACAGCCTCTCAATGTGAGCCAGACTGTAGCTACTGGGGATTAATATTCCTGGGCTTGGAGTGGTCTGGCTTGGACCTTACCTTGTACACTGGGAATTAGCCTGGGTCAAACAGGAATATCCAGAATGCCTGCTCCTGGGCAACAGTAGAAGTGTATCCCCAAGCCAGCTAGCCATTTTGTGGGAGAAGCTGGTCAGGCAGTGCTAGCTTGCCCCCCTGTTTCTCCTGTGGGACCTAGAAACTGGCAAAAGTTTATAATCCTATTCTTGCTTTTCCTGCTGTGTAATTTTTGTAGTTGCCGTGGAGACAATATGTGACGGTACTTGAAAAAATCTTTTATTAAGATGTTTTCTGCTATGATTGATGTTTTTATACAGTCATGGGAGAGGTTTTTATTTGCAATCTAGCTGGCATTATTAAAAACATGAAATGGTCTTTGATTATGCAGCAAAATATCCCAGGAACTAAAGTGTCCCAAAGTATCACAGGCTGTTCATGGAAACAGTGTAAAAATTCATTCTGCCCCTTCTCCATTCTCCCATTTATTTCTAGTTTTAAGATTTCATTCCTGAGAATAAGAAATTGAAATGTAGAAGTTGAGAGGTTTGGTTTAACTCTTTAAAAATGAAAAAGATATTGCCACTCATAGGGGTCTCTTAAAACTACCTTAAAGTAAGTTGTAGTGAGTTGGGTGATTCTTGTTCCCTAGTAACAAGTGATAGAACAAGAAAAAATGGCCTCAGGTTGTGTCAGGGAAGGTTTAAATAGTACAGTAGTAAAAATTTCTTCCCAGAAAAGGTTCTCAAACATTGGAACAGTCTGCCCAGGAAGGAGGTGGAGTCACCATCCCTGAAGGTGTTTAAAAGACATGTAGATGTGGTGCTTAGGGTTTAAGTGGTGCACTTGGCAGTACTAGATTAATGGTTGGACTGAACTATCTTAGAGGCCTTTTTCAACTTAAATAACTCTATGATTCTAGGCTTGTTAACAATGCAGTGGGTGGATATGTTTGTATATAACCTCAGTAAGTACATAAAAAATTACTTTTGTTACTTTATTTCACAGTTCATATTCTCCAGCTTGGTTTGTTACCTGCTATGTATATTAAATAAAATAATCAGAGTGATGAATATAAATAGGATTTCAGGAAAGTGATTAAAACACAGAGATAAATAAAAGAGTCCCACTTCTGTTGTTGCTGTATCCTCTGAAGTTCCCCCACCTTTTAATAACTTACCAGGCTCTTATTCCAGCCTTTGCAATTTGTCACTTTTCTGGAAAAAGATACATTTTAAATTTGTGAGGTAATGTAGTCACCAAGTCTCTTCTCTCTATTCCTAACAACGATGATGCCAAATGTTTTAATTCTCTCCTTCTCACATATTGAACAACGTCCTTTTTCTTTTATGTCACAATGAAAAATTCAAATGTATTTTCATTTCATGTTCCCACACTGGTAATTGCCCTTTTCCTCTTATTTCAGCTGTCCTTCAGTACTTCATATGGACCTTAACTCATGTCTGAGTATATGAATTGCACTATGAAAACCATTGGAGCAAGGATCTTGTTTTATTTATACATCTGTAAAGTACTGAGTACAGCCAGAGCTCTGTGAATAATAATAGCTAAATGATAAGCCTCTCCCAATTCCACATGGTAGCTCTTTGAAAAATATGGTTTTTGTTAAGGACTCTGAATTCCTCTTGCTTCAGAGTTAACTCATAATTGGAAGTTTAGAACATGTTCCACCCCTTTCTCTTTTTTTTTAATAAGATCCATTGAGGTCTGACAAAATCCCTATTATTGGAAATGGTGCATAGCTTTTGAAACAGTACACACCATTAAATTTGTTTGGAACACCTTTAGATCACAAATATGTAGAGAAATCAAGAAAAAATAGGAGCAACAGTTTAACTAGCCTTGTTGAGTGAGCCGACAACAGACGTTCAAAGTGTTTGGGGTTTTTTCTGCTCATCAGTTCAATTTATAGGCATAGCAAGTTTCCGTAAATAATGGTGTATATCTTTTAGTCAATGCAAATTATGTTCCTTTTTCTAACTTTTCATTACCAGACCTGGCAACCGCAGTTTATTGTGCTTTAGGAAAACACACATGTAATATGGATAAATTGCATTTCACCATATAACTGATTTTAGTCTGCAAGTGATAAACTTACTAAAATTATTGCCAGAGATACAGATTTCAGCCTGGCTTTCATTTGCCATTAAACCCTTATTTTACTTTGACAATAAATAGAGACTGCGCATGTAAAATGTCATTTTAAAATACTGCCAGAATGATGTGAAAAGGTTCTCTGGTAAACAAACATTGGGTCCTGCCTGAGTGCTGGGGGCAGGACTGTACCCAGCCAAGTGCCACACTGCTGCTCACTTATTTTGAATAGCAGTGTGCTGCTACTCCACGTGACAAATGGATTTCTCCTGACTGATGGTTAAAACCTCCCTCCCCCATGCCTCAGCTTGTGCAAGACCCTCGTGGGGCTGGGATGGGGATACCAGGCTAGTGCTGAGGGTGCCTTCCTTGAGGGGAATTTGCCATTTCCTGAACTCATTTGCCCTGACACCCCCTGTACAGGTCAGTGTCACCCCTGACAAACTGCACAGGGTCACCAGTTTAAAACCCTTGCTGTGGATTGTGAATTTTGACCCTCCTTTAGTGTTAAACATTGGCAGGTGGCTGATAAAGAACATAATGGTAATGGGAGTATGTTTTGGATGGATTATTTCAGGCACCTAAGCAAGGCAGTGAGGGAGTAGCAGGCCAGAGGAAAGCATTCTTCAAACCTGTTTTGCCACCAAGTAAAATGTTGGCAGATCCACAATCTCAGTCCATGGTCTGTGTGCTCAGGTGTTGTCTAGGAAGGACTTCAAAGTGGGTAGGTGACTTTCATGGCTTGTTCCAAAACATATTAAAGTGAAGTAAATTAAATTTCTGTATTGTTTTTTATTTTCTGGAAAACTTAAGGGCAAGATGTTTCTGTGACAAGCCTCATGCATTTGGAAGCACTGGAAGAATGTGTCAACAGTTTGAAATCTGGGGTCTGACAAAGTGGCCTGTATGCTCAGACAGATGTTTCGGTGATGAAGAAACTTGCATTTTATGCCAACAGTTTTGAATATTTAAAGCTCTTTCCTGTAGAAGTCCTTAGTTGACTGAAGAAGTACCATGGCTCTGAAGTTGTGTCTGCAACTGAATTCCCCAGCTGAGGTTTGTCTTAAAACTTATGTGTGGGAAGCTCTGCAGTGCTGTGGATGATATCACAACTGGATATCACAACTGGAAACTCAGAGAATATCATGTTTATTACTTATTAAACTGGCTGTTCCACCAGTCCTTTAGCCTCTGAAGGATATTAAATGGCAGACACTGCACAAATAATGAAGCCTTTCACATGGTAAGATGGGAACAGAAGGGCTCTGGTGGCCTTCAGGGCAGTACAGCAACCATTTTGTGATCTGTCTTCAGTTGCAGGTTGTCTTCCATTCATGTATGGTTTTCCTAGCCTGAGATATGCTATCCTATTTTTTCTCTTCTGAGCACTGCTCTATGTGATAACCCTGGTCCATTAGAAATTGCCTGCTGATTAACAATTCTCTCTGATTTGAGATGTTTGCAATGAAATTTTCCTCTTTACTGCATTTTCCCCCATTTTTTAATTTAATATAAGCATGTGTGAGTATGAACCCGCATGAGACAGTTTTGCCAGGCTGTAGCTGCACAGTGTTGCTGTACTTTCATCTCATCTCCCTGAATGGATCCATGTGATATTTGATCTCCTTAGGGCATCATACTCTGCTCTTAATCTTTAGGGGTCTGTCCAGCCCTGGGTTTGGGAGCATGGTGCTATCACCATGCTAAGCAGAGCTCATTGACACCTGTCAGCCTGGAGCAGGCAGTGCAGTATATATGCCAACAGCAACACTCAGGTGAAACATGTGGTCATTGCAATAGGATGACCTGAGCCATGAGGGTAAGGTTTGAGCCCAGCCTGCTGCTACACATTTGCCTTGGTCGTACACATGCACTGCTTTTTCTGGTGTGCAGACCAGGAGGCTGCTTAAGTTAGGCACAGAGGAGTGTCACAGCATAAAGGTTTTAAGCTAAAAGATGGTAGATTTAGACTAGATACAAGGAAGAAGCTTTTCACAATGAGGGTGGTGAGGCACTGGGACAGTTTGCACAGAGAAATTGTGGATGACTGATTCCTGGAAAATGTTCAGCTTTGGATGGGGCTTTGACCAACATGGTGTAGTAGAAGGTGTCCTTGCCTGTGGCAGAGAGGATGGAATTAAATTATATTTAAGGTCCCTTCCAACCTAAACCATTCTGTGATTCTCCAAGAAGAGAATTGACCTTTGTAAGATTGTTTCTGTTCAGACACAGGCTGGTCATCATGACAGAAATCTTATGTGCCACACAGTGATATCTGAGCCAAGCTCACAGGTACCTGGTGAAGCAATCATCGTGGTGCAAAAGCAGTTGCTGTTCTGGGGAGGACACCAATGATGCAGGGCATTGGAAAACCCACTGCTGGAGGTTTGATTCACGGCTTCTAGAGGCACACACTCAGGTCGTCATCAGTACCCACACATGGATCTGATTTAGCACATTATTTTAGATGACCAATGGAACACATGACCTCATCCTCTGCTCACCAGCTGCATTCAAGAGCTGGATGGAGACCCTCTTGTGGTCTGGCTTAAGATCAATGGTGTTTCTTCCCTGGTGTGCTGGTTGCCTACTGAGTCCTGTGCAAGGTTTGTGACCCCCAATTGAAAACTGGGAGGAAGGAGCTGCAAGGGGTTGCATCCAGCGGTGCAGCCATAACGACAGGATCAGCCTCTGGAACAACAAGAGCCACAGAGGACTGAGTTCTCTGCTGGGAACAATGGGGATTTGTTACAATTACTAATGTAAATGCAATAAAATGATGGGGTAAATGAGGGGGCAGTTTCTTTTTTCTATTCCCTTCTGTCTCCTTTTTCTTAAACACTTCATGACAAGGCTGACAAGGCCACTTCTCCACCTCCTCACAAGGGAGCATGTTGTCATTTAAAAAGTACAAGTCTTCAGGGGCAAGAAAACAGTTTTTATTTAGTTGCTGTTTTTTGAGGCTGCTGTGTGTGCAGGATGAAGTGGTCAAATTTTGGGCAAGAGCAGTGCTTGGGATTTGATGCTACAGCATTAAGGCATAAGGAAGGAAAACGCATCCCCTCTGCTTCTGCAAGGGCTGGGTGGTGTCCATGTGACAGCACTTCCCCAGAGTGGAAGGAGGCTGCTGTGGTGTCCATGTGACAGCACTTCCCCAGAGTGGAAGGAGGCTGCTGTGTCCCTGTCACAGTGAGTGCTGATCTCAGCAGGGACGTCTGTGCTGTGCTGTGCTGAGGTGTCGCATCACACACTTCCCACTGGCTCCAGTGAAGTGTTCCCAGAGCAGGAAAAACACAGTGTGTGTGGGAGACCCCAGGACACGCTGCTGGAACACCCACTGCAGGATTCCAGGGAGAGGATGCAAGAGGGGAAGGACCTCCATACACCATACACCAGAGGCTATGGGCTAAAATCTTCAATAATGCTTCTCACTGAATGCTTCTTGTGCACAAGCTGTGGCACTGATGCTGTAATAGTTAGCAGAGGGAGCCCTCTCACTTCCTGCTTTCTTGTCTCTGAATCCCTTTGGGCCCATCAGTCATGTCTTGGTGACACCTGGCAGGCAGCCAAGCACTTCTCTCAAAGCAGTTCTGTTGTCTGCTTCTCCTGCCAACTCCAAGCCACTACACAAATACAGGGGCTGGAAACAGTTGGATTCTGCTGTTTGGCTTAAATATTATATTTGGTTTGTAATAAGGCTGTTGTTTCTTCACACTTTTGGGGATGCCTTTTCTTAGTCTGGGAACTATCTAGCCACAGCAACAATCCCCCCCTCCAAGTCCTTTTGGGACATGTTGCTCTTTATAAATGTTGAGGGCTAGCAGTCTCTGTGGCTGGTAGGCACTGCCTGTTCAGAGTTGCTCAGGGACCTTCTTAGATAAGTATCATGAAACCTGAGGCTGTAAGCACAGAGTTGGATGCTGTATAACAGCCTGGAAACAGTTGTTATGCTGGGGTTATATTACCATGACCTTGTTTATAAAAACATGTTTGTCTTCTCTACAAGCTAATGGGGCTCCTCACAGCACTATAGAAGTGACCTTGAATGGGTTTTTAATACACTTAGGATGGTTTGCAATGTGTTAGAACATTTTGAGAGTGGACAGGGAGCTCTATCAAGTACCTGTTGTTTGACCTTGCTGCAATGGCATCTTTAAATGACTTCTTTCCAAAATAATGAATCCTGCTTGAGTGTTTTTAATTTCTTGGCTTCATAGAAAGCTTGCAAATCTTACTGAAAATTAGACAGTCTGATTAGGAAATTATTTAATGAAATAGCACAATACATTAAAGAAACTTTCAGGAGATCTATGTTCCTGGCTGCCCAGTCAAATAGTGGTTATGTTAACATGTAAGATAATTGTGTTCTAATAGGAGCAGTTTGATTGCTGATGATTTTCCTTCTGGATAATGTAAAAACGAGGTCTTTTTTGGGGGGAAGAAACCCTGTCTGTGGTTTTCAACTGAAACCTGCCTAGTTTTGTCTTTCATGAGATTTAAGAAGGTGTTCTACTGAAGGACAGCAAAACCAGTGTCATGCCCTTTCCATTCCCACTTGTTTACTACTTAAGCCCTAATCAACCAGATATTTCTTATCACTTTACTCACTGTAGCATGAACGCAGTGACTGAAAAGTACAATAATTTGGTTTTGATTGGGTTATAATGTGCAATCAGAAAACCACCATTATATTGTTCTTCTTAAACTAATAAGTATTTTTGTATTTCTTTGCATTGTGATTTGCAGACTCAGCTCTTTGGAGTTTTACTTGCTGCTGCTTCAAATTTTCTCGTCAGTGTCTCTTTGAATATCCAGGTATGATATGGTTTCTCTTTATTCAGAGTTGTTTATATTTAGCAAGTACTTACATTGCAGTTTGGTTTTGATGAAGTTCAAAATGCAACTTTTGTTGCATTTAATAATCCTTCTCTCTTTCATTAACTGTAATCTAGCAATGCCCTGCTATAGTTGCTAGGAATTGGGAGCTCTCAGCCTGTTCTGGGCTGTGACTGTCATACAGGAATAGAAGAAATATTCGTAACTCCTCCTCCTTTTGATGTGCCAGAAAGAAACACCAACTGTAAGTCACTTGTGGTGCCACTGAACCTGGGAGAAAGGAAGGATACTATAAGAGACAGTATCAAAAGCTGAAGTCCAGAAAGATTACATTACCTGGCTTTCCTAGATCAGCAAGGTGAGTTATCCTGTTACAGAAGGAAATCAGGTTTGCTAAGAGAACTTTCTCCTCATGAAGTTGTGCTGGCTGTGACCAATGACTGTGTTGACCTCAAGAT
Organism: Leptocoma aspasia; assembly: GCA_013399835.1. Lineage (NCBI taxonomy): Eukaryota > Metazoa > Chordata > Aves > Passeriformes > Nectariniidae > Leptocoma > Leptocoma aspasia. The sequence goes on from VXAX01004331.1 coordinate 1,025,174, forward strand.
GCTTTTTCAATACCTCCCAGAACAATCTTTTCCATTATTTCACTGGCACTGAAATGAGATTGAGAGGTCTGTATTTTTCAAGGTCCTCCTTCTTGCCCTTCTTGAAAACTGGGACAATGTTCACCAGCTTCCAGTCAGCTGGGACCTCTCCAGATTCCCAAGATTGCTCAAAAGAAATTGAGAGAGGCTTTGCAATTACATCAGCTAGTACTTTGAGGATTCTTGGATGAATCCCATCAGGCCCTATAGATTTGTAGGGATCCAGCTGGAGGAGTAGATCCTGCACAAGTTCAGGGTCAGATGGGATTTGATTGTTCCCACAGCCACGGTCCTCCAGCTCAGAGCACTGGAAGACAGAGGCAAAAAATGCATTAAACCCCTCTGCTTTGTCTATGTCCCTGTTTGTCAGGTGCCCATCTTCATCCTGTGACAGGCTAATGTTATTTCTATGATGCATTTTGCTATTGTATATCTGAAAAAAATCTATTTTTATTGTCCTCCACATTTCTGTTCATCTTCAAGTTGAGCTTAGGCCACACTAATTTTTTCCCTACAGTGGCAAGCTGCATCTCTTATTCTTCCAGGTCACCTGACCTTGCTTCCACTGGGAACACACCTTCCTTTTTTGTCTTAGACCCAAAAGAAGATCCCTGTTCACCAAGCCAGCCTTCTGCTTGACTTCTGACACTGGGGAATTGCTGCTCCTGTGCCCTTAGGAGGTGATGTTTAAAAAATGACCAGCACTGACAGACCCCAACACTACTGAAACATTTCCCAGAGGACTTTTCTTACGAGTTCCCTGAGCAGCCTGAAGTCTGCTCTCCTCATGTCCAGAGCTGGGGTTTTGCTGCAGTTTTCCTCCTGTCAACAAAGATTTTAAACTCGAAAGTTTTGTGGTCTCTGTGGCCAAGACAGTCCCAGTTACCACATCACTCACGAGAGCTGACCAGCAGCAGATCAAGGAGGGCATCTTTCTGAGTCAGCTCCCTGAGGACCTGTTCCATAAATGCATGCAGACATAAAGGCTTTTACAATATTGGACCCCAAAACAGCTTTGGCCAATTTAGTTTTTCTTCAGCAATTAAGATAAAATAATCTGAGTTAACACTATTTAAATAATAAAAGTAATGGGAGGTGTTACCCTTACATGTGGTAAAGCGTTGTAGGATGTCAATTATAAAATCCTTTCTGTTTTAATAATTAGAATACATACTCAGTAGAAAGTTAAATTTTTCATTATGATCTGTATCGTGTAGACTTCATTGCATTTTGAGGTCTTCCAACAAAAGTTTTTAAAGCACAGAAGACATTGTTGTGTAAATTGTCCAGAAGAAGTATTTTTGCTAGCTAGTATTTTAGAAGTTGTACAGGTCTCATATAAAGCTACTTCTTGCTTTTTCTGTAAAGGATGAAATAGAAGGTTGTGGAAAATGAAAGCTTCTGTTCATNCAGCTCAGAGCACTGGAAGACAGAGGCAAAAAATGCATTAAACCCCTCTGCTTTGTCTATGTCCCTGTTTGTCAGGTGCCCATCTTCATCCTGTGACAGGCTAATGTTATTTCTATGATGCATTTTGCTATTGTATATCTGAAAAAAATCTATTTTTATTGTCCTCCACATTTCTGTTCATCTTCAAGTTGAGCTTAGGCCACACTAATTTTTTCCCTACAGTGGCAAGCTGCATCTCTTATTCTTCCAGGTCACCTGACCTTGCTTCCACTGGGAACACACCTTCCTTTTTTGTCTTAGACCCAAAAGAAGATCCCTGTTCACCAAGCCAGCCTTCTGCTTGACTTCTGACACTGGGGAATTGCTGCTCCTGTGCCCTTAGGAGGTGATGTTTAAAAAATGACCAGCACTGACAGACCCCAACACTACTGAAACATTTCCCAGAGGACTTTTCTTACGAGTTCCCTGAGCAGCCTGAAGTCTGCTCTCCTCATGTCCAGAGCTGGGGTTTTGCTGCAGTTTTCCTCCTGTCAACAAAGATTTTAAACTCGAAAGTTTTGTGGTCTCTGTGGCCAAGACAGTCCCAGTTACCACATCACTCACGAGAGCTGACCAGCAGCAGATCAAGGAGGGCATCTTTCTGAGTCAGCTCCCTGAGGACCTGTTCCATAAATGCATGCAGACATAAAGGCTTTTACAATATTGGACCCCAAAACAGCTTTGGCCAATTTAGTTTTTCTTCAGCAATTAAGATAAAATAATCTGAGTTAACACTATTTAAATAATAAAAGTAATGGGAGGTGTTACCCTTACATGTGGTAAAGCGTTGTAGGATGTCAATTATAAAATCCTTTCTGTTTTAATAATTAGAATACATACTCAGTAGAAAGTTAAATTTTTCATTATGATCTGTATCGTGTAGACTTCATTGCATTTTGAGGTCTTCCAACAAAAGTTTTTAAAGCACAGAAGACATTGTTGTGTAAATTGTCCAGAAGAAGTATTTTTGCTAGCTAGTATTTTAGAAGTTGTACAGGTCTCATATAAAGCTACTTCTTGCTTTTTCTGTAAAGGATGAAATAGAAGGTTGTGGAAAATGAAAGCTTCTGTTCATAGTAACTCAATTTATTAAAGATAGAAGGTTCTTCAATGATTCTCTTCTATTTAAACATCATTAGCTGGAGAATCCCATAGAAAGAAACCTGTTTAGCCAGAGGTGGTAGGCAAGTTGAGATGACTGCTGCCTCTCCCACAGGAGTTCCAACCTGCCTGTGGTGGCAGTGCTAGGACAGGCTCTAGGAAAAGCTCAGAAGTTGAAGTGGAAAGGTAAAGGTGAAGTGAAGAAAAGTGAAGGTGAAGTGGAAATTCAGTCTAGCCATAATAATGAGGTTGTTCAGATTTCATATCTTTTGTCTTCTGAGGGTACTGGGTGCCAAAGTAGATGCCTTGCAAGGAGATGTACTGAAGCACTCAAGCAGACTTCTATTGACTTGTAATCATAACAGCCCTTACTGGAACTATCAGCTTTTTAAATGCTTTTTAGGGAAACTCAATGGTTCTCTTTGCCATTTGATAGAAAATTTAAACAGAATTTTTTTATCCTTTAAATTAGGTTTTTCTCCATTTAGTAACAGTATCTTCTCAATATGAATAATGAACTTCCCTAGATCTCAACATTTATTTTCACACTCCTATTAACTGGACAGGCCAATTTTTTTTGTTGTTGTTGTTCTGTCCCTTTCTGACCATGTAGTCCATTATCCTGCTTCTCTTCCCTCTAGGAGGTTGTCTGCTAAAGAACAGCTTATCATTTGCAATGTATTTCAACTGAGTTATAAACAGCCTCCTCCTAAATACCATTTGCACACATTACTGTGCAAAGAAGACAGACATCTGGATAAAGAAGGCTGTAGGGGAGCTGCTGAGCTCACCTTCCTGTGTTTCCTGCTCTTTTCAATCTCACTGTGCCCTCAAAAGTTAATCCTACAAGAATCTGGGATTAAAATACATCTCAGGATTCAGTTAAGAATTTGTCCTATTTAATTTTTGGCAGAAACTTGGATTCTAGATAATAATTTGAATATTATTTAATATTAGTTTAATTTGTTTCTTTATTGGGCTTTTTTTTTCAGTTGTTTAAAAAAAAAGAAAAATCCTGGACGTTACTGTGAAGAACTTCCTGGTCCATGGCTCAAGTTTGATTTTCTTTTGCTCTTTTTCCCCTTGGAGGGCTAAATTTCTTCCTGGAATTTCATCCCCAGGACACATTCCACAGCATGAAGCTGCATCTTCTCAACAAGAGCACTGACAAAGCTATAGGGTATTACAGACATTGCTGTTTGTCCCAGGCTCTGTCAAGTAGCCTACAGAGAAGGATGGGAGTATGAGGAAAATCCTTTACAACCTCCCCAGGCTCTGCAGGGAGACTTCTAAAATCAAATATCAAGTGACGGAGAAAAAAATTTCTTTTACCACCATTTGTACTGTAATAACTGTATCATTTGATTTCCACTTTCTTTGACCCATGTGCAGAAAGGCTGGAGAGTAATTTGAGAAAGGAAATAATAATTTGCAGAATTAATTTGGTAAACATTGCATCATTCCCAGTTATGACACTTTCTTGATGGAGACTGCCTGGACTCTGTTTCAGAAGATCAGTGTGATCAAAGACAAAATGTCTTGCTACATACATGTTCTTGCTGTACAGCCAGAGAAAAACAATTACAACTTGTGCCAGTGATACCTTCTTCATGTAACAGGAAGAGTTGATGAAGCTTGAGTATATGTTATACCTGTGCCAACTGCTTTTTCTATAGAAAATAATGCTTTACTTATGATCTCTTTCTAAGGTCAAACACGAGACTGTAGCCAAATCATAAATTCTATTTAATTAATTTAGAGTCCTCCCTACAGAAGATGTGATTAAGTACTGCCTTTTTCATTTTGAAAGCATATTTCTAGTGAGGATAGGTTTCACTGACAGGAACACTCTGTTGTCTGTTCCCCCTGTCCCAGTTTGTTGCCACAGTTCTGATTCTGCCCCATCTCCTGCCTTTGAGTGTTTCCAGATTCCGAGCACAACTGCTGAGCTTTGCTTTGAGACAAGAGCAGATGTGTGCAGTGATAGCTAGGAAGCACTTAGCATTTTTCAGATTTATTCAGAGACTTAATTTTTCAGCCCTTTCCACCACAGCTAAGAAAGCACATCTGAAGCAGCATTGAGTTCACACAAAGCTCTGCAACAGCAAGCTCAAAGTCATGTTTAAAAAGAAAACCTCGATGCACCTGGAACTTGAAGTTGACAGCCCCCTTAATTATTCCACTTTTGTCAGACATAAGAACACAATGGAAGTCTTTCTATTCATGCTTGTTCCTAATAATTAATTTTCTAGAAATGCGCTCATCTCCAGCTGGTTTGCCAAGCAGAGCAGAAGCCGTACTACAGGAGCAAGCTGTGGTGGTGTGGGATTACCCTCCTGGGCCTTGGAGAGGTGGGCAATTTCACAGCCTATGGATTCGCCCCCATTACTCTTGTCGCTCCACTGGGATGTGTCTCTGTTATAGGTGAGATGATTTGCCATTTCTTGCTTTAATCAAATGCTTGCTTCTGGCTAGAGGAATAATACCACAGAAACTGCAGCAAGAACACAAGAGGAAAATGTTAATGTCGTGGTTTGAAAAGAAATTATTCATATAATTACATGAGCTGACAGTTTGAGAAAAACTGTCTACTTAAAGCAAACACTCTTCTAATATATTTCTTTTTCTATGGTTTTGTCTTTTGCATCACTCTGCTCTGCTAGCTCCTGCCCAGTGCTGTAACAGTGTTGCCAGCTCTGCAAGCCCCCAAAGGGGGGGACAGGCATCCTGCTGCACACTCAGAGCTGTGCTCTGATCCTGAGTACCTACAACACATTTTCTGTGTTGCCATCACACCAAGTGGTTTCTGCTGTCTGTTCCCTCTGCCTGACTCATGTTCATGTGGGCAAACTGGCTTGACACTCCACAGTGTGTGACAAAAAGGGCCTAGAAATTTCCATAAATGTTTAGTATATTTATGGACATCATTAAACATGTTCATTTGCTCCTTTATGTACAGGTTAATTGGACTTTAGCTAAAGTGATATGATCTCACTCTTTACTTCATCTGGGGTTTTTTGTTATTAAGATGCTCAGGTATGAGATGTCTATTTCTTTGACAAAGTAACACACATTTAAAAATATGCCTTTATGTTGTGACAGTGTAAAGCAGAGTACACAGGGCAATATTGTATGGAAGCTGTAAAAACAGGAATACAGGTTGCAGCTGCATCCCTTAACCTGGTCACTTCACATCCACAGCTGAAATATCCAGGGCTGAGAGATCTCAACAGTTCTGAATATGCTGGAGCTCATTTACTTGCTATTGGCAAGTGATAACATTTCATGGTCTCCAGCTACCAGTTGCATGCTTGGAAGTGGCATTGCATGAGTAATTCTCCATAGGAAGGTAGAAAAGAGGGAATATCTTCCCAGTGGACTGCCTAGCTGTAGTGGAAGGAAGCAGCTAACAATATGTAGGTGCAATTTAGCAGAGAGAGAGGGGGAAGGAAACTGCAGGTGATTTACTGTACCCTTTAACGTTAAACTATTGCAGAATTTCAGATATAAAGCCATAGTAGGAAACAGTTCTCAAAGAAAGTGTTACCTGAAATGAAAATGTAAATTAATATGACATATCCCAGTGTGGTTTTGGTGGCAGTAGTTATATCTGTAACAATTGTAGGCATTGTGAGACATCTCTGAACATCAAAGAATACTGGCCAATCTCATTTGTTGTCCAAACTGAGTAAAACGCAAATACAGAAAATTGGAAGAAAAAGCAAAAAGTACTGAGTAGGAAGAAAAATCCCAATATTTATTAAACTGAAAAAGATGAGATCACACTTAGGGCTGATTTTTATCCAAGCAGATTCCTTCTTTGCTTTTGCAAAATGCGAAGAAATGTTGCATCTGATGATTCCTTCATTCTCCACTTCCCTTACTTACAACAAATACCAAGAAACCATTTTCCTAACTGTTATGTCTTACCAAAATTCTCATCCACTTTTATTTTTTTAAACTGGCCCAGAATGCTTATGCTGGAAGATCCCAGAAAGCACTTTAATATCTTATATTCCATTCCCATAAATCAGCTGACAGTATCCATTTCATAGCCCAAACAATAGAAATACCTGAAATTTTATTTAGTCTAGCAAACATTCCCTTAAGGAAGAGCAAGTAAAATCGTGCAGACAGCCAATTACAGCAATAACTTCCCAGTAACTTCCTACTACAAGATACTTTCCTGTCCTCTGAAATTAAAGCCAGAGAGCATCCTTCTAATTTTAAAAGAGTTAATCATTTAGGGCAATGACAAACTGCCCAAGTCACATGTGCGTCATCTGCTAACAACTGGGCCAAGGGTAGTTTAGGCAGCAGATCTTCCAATCTAAAAGATCAAGAAATATTTTTCTCATTAAGCTGTGAACTCTTTTAAGTGGTGGAGGATGGCCTTTGCAGAGTCTAGCTGACAGGGTTTTATTGAGGTATTGCTGAATGTGTGTCTTTCATAAATTAATTTTTTTAATGAACAAATTAAGTACTTGATAACAAACTCCAAATACATACCTGAATCCTAAGTCCAACCTTCTGAGAAGCATTTTGTTCCCAAATTCAGTGTCAACATGTCCCATATGGTAAGGGCTGACTCTCACAGACATTGGAAATGCAATACATATGGTGTAGTGAGTAGAAATGTGCTTTGCAGTATGTCCAGGCATCTAGGGCATTCTCTGCAGGTATCTGTGACTCTGGGTTTGCAGGGAAAGTTTCCTTTGCTTGGAAACCAGGGTTTGGAGGAGGATAAGGCAGACTGGAGTCTCTGCCCAGAAGGGATTTGGGCTGTACCCATCATATATCTCCAGGCTTCTGAGACGGGAAGCATCTTAAAATAGATGGAGCCAACATCTATTATGCTCTGCTACCACATTTAACTACATCCAACTGGATTTTGCACTTAACCCGGTATCAATTAAACAGTGAAAACTTTGTGCCTCTTTCTATTGAGCTGGATTGTTCCAGTGTCTTGTTTGAAAAAGAATCTAGCACCAAAGATCATGAATTGGCATGGTGCCAAGAGATTTAATTTTTTTTTTTCTTTTAGAATTAAGCTAGAAAAACTGTATTTTTCTTTTTACACAGTGGAAGTATTTCTGTGTGTGGTTGCAATGATGCAAGCTCTACATCTGTTCAGGGTTTTAAATAGTTTGAGAAGACAGCAGTTGTTTTCTTCAAGAGGAGAAATTAGTAAATTTTTAATTTAAAAGTGGAGGTGTAATACATGTTTGATGTGATCATTAAGAAACTTTCTATACTTAAAAAGTAAAACTCATGTTTTACATGCAGCTTGGGTAATTTTAGGTTGCAGTGGTTTTTAGCTCATCATCTTGCTTTTGCCTGCAGAAATGACTTGGGTATGGAAAAGGTGAGGAGAGACCAGTGGCATTGGAGACCATTTCTGCAGGGTTCATCATTCTGTGAGGAGTTGTTTTACACTTGCCTCACTTAGCCTGACATTGTTAAGATCCCTTTGCATTTTTATATGCTCCTTGTAAGCAGCAGTGGGGGGCTTTAGGCTTTGCAAAGTTATATTCCTGCTGTACTTTAGGAAGATTCTCCGATACTCTTGTAGAAAGGGATTTCTCCCATCACTGTAATGTAACATCTTCGTGGCCCAAGAACTTGGAATTCTGAGGGCTCTGTTACTAATGATATCTAGGAAACATTCACCAAACTATTCTTTAAAATACTTGTACTTGTCTAGAAGATGCAAAAAAAGGATTTTCAAGGTTTTCCCTTCTCTCTGCAGTGTGTATGTCCTATAATCCAGGTTCCAGAATTAAGCTTACCTTAATGAGCTCTCTTTTGAGCAATTTCTCAGATGGGGAAAAATGTTTCATGCTTTGGTCACCACTTTTCCAGTACTAATCTTGGATCATGTTAGAAAGGTTACAGGTTCAGTGTGCAAGATAGCTGTCAAGAGGTATCTGTAATGTCTTTCTTTGTATTCAGTGGAGCATTAATATCCATCATACAAACTAAGAATAGGTTTTAGAAGTCAATTAGATATTCCCAGGTGTCATTTGAGCTGCAGCAATTAAATGCACTACGTAACTCATCATCTCTCCAGATTTTCCTGACTCTGTGGCAGACTACAGTAGCTTGTGTTTGGGGATGGATTGAAGCATCTTCAAGTTCTTCAGTACTGGGAGGGTCCTGAATCACTTCAGCTTGGAAGACGGGCTGAGGGTCTGTTCAGAGGCTGACACTTTGAGGTCACATCTTGGAATGTGACTGGCAGCAACTGCATCCTTGTAACTTGAGCACTGCTCAATTGATTTAGGGCAAAATCAACTGGGTGAACTTAAACTGCTTGATTAGATGGAAGCACACCCTTAAGTTGCATAAAACAAAGTAAATGCTTGGTCCCAAAGCGAAATAGTGTTGCACAAACTGAGAGAGGTGCAATAATCTTTGAATCCTGTCTAGTTCTCCTCCCTTGGTACTTCATCCAGACCACTGGTGAAGTGTTCTTCTGGATGGGTGAGTTTAAATGCCTTTACCTGACTGAATCTGTGAAGCTTAAGAAAATCAACATTTAAAGCAAATATGAAATTTTGTGGGTTTTTATTTTTTGACTGTTGGAGAAGACAATAGTGCAAGCAGTCTATGCATTTATGAGGAGAGCACTAATCTTTTTAAACAGTGCATAAAGCTCATCTAGGATTCAAAAAGAGGAAAACAAAGGATATAATAATATTTGAAGTTATGAACAGTTGTTACAAAAACTATTTAGTGTAAGATTTAACAGTGAAAACAAGAGGTAAAAAGATCATATTCATAAATGACTTGAGTATCAGGAAAACAGCTTCCTAGTGAAGTATAGTGAAATAGTTTTGCATATGAAAAATAAATCATGCACACTCACTTGACTTTTTTATGGCTGGATTGGACAAAGTACACAGAATACATACTATGAATCAGTATGTATTTTCTATCTTTTACTTCTGTTGTGCATTATCCCTTTTTTAAAGAAACAAACAGAACCCAATCCTAACTGCAGCTTTCATGTCTAGGAAGCAGAGGAGTTATTTTGTGAGCTGGATTCTCACCATTCATTGTCTGCTAGTGGCAGAACCCACACATCACACTGCTTTTTAGTTCTATTTGTGCTGGAGAAAACCTACATATGGAGACAATTGTAAATGATCACTCTCCTAAGAGAATGAGCAACTCACTGAGCTATGTGTAGCACCATTACAGCCCTTCCTCGAGTCACTTAATTGCATATCATGAAAAAACTCAAAATTTTTTATCATTTTTTTTCAATTTACATTGAAATTCACCTGCTGCAATGAATACACATTCATTCAATATATGTGAATATATGATCATTCAATATATAATGAATATATTAATTCAATAATGAATGTAAACCAGACTGGTTTATGCTGATGTATGAAAAGATGAAGATTTTTAGGTAACAATTAAGTTCCTGAATAAACACTTTTCCCCCATTTCCCACCCAACAGTTTTATTTATCATGATTTGATGTAGTGTCAAATCATGTTTTCCATTTGAGTTTCATGAGCATTAAGAAAGGCTCTGTCATATAGATACAAGCATTTTACAGGACCTAATTACTTCTCAAATTACAGATATTAATATAAGCATCCAATCAAGGCATGAAACAAGCTCAAGTATTACATTAGGATGTGTTGGTTCTGTGATGTTTAATGCTTAACAGATGATCTCACAGATTTTCTTCCTTTCTCTTCATCCAGCAGGCTACCATTGTCACTGGGAATGGGAGTTGAACCTCTGCCTACTTTTGAAAGTTTTACCTCAATAATTAGTGAAAAAGCTACAAATTATTCTGATTCACCCAAAAGTACACAAGTCTTCTTAGATGACCAGGGATGCCTTGATGACTTGAAGGCTGATAATCCAGGCCTAGGGTTGTCCATGTGTTTTATTCTCAAAGCCAGTGGTTCAAAACAAGCAAGGCTTCAGAACAATGATAAATTGCTTGTTTTGTTCCAAAGCTACTGCCAGCTTAGTCTTTGACACGATTTTTGTCTGTGTTTCTGTATTGTTGTATTCTATTGCTAACCAATTAAAAAAAAAAACCGAGAAGAAAACTATTCCTCTCTCTGACAAATCTCAATCTCTATAACTGTCTATGTTTTTTTTTTAAAGAAAGCAAACAAAAAAACCAATGCAAAGATATATTCATACTTTCCAGCACAGCAATTGCTCAAGTTCCTCAGTCTATTCACTCACAAACTTAAATGTAATGTTCAATAATTTATTTCTCACATCAGTATAATGGTAGAGGAGGAGGAAGCACAGTTTCTGTGGAGGGAGAACAAGAGGACTCTGGCATGGGAAAGGAAAAATTGGTGCTGTGTGGTAGGGAATTAAACTTACACTGCACTGGTGATGGGGTGAAATCAAGGGGAAGTGGGCTAGGAGGAAAGTGTGGGGGTGTAACATCACTGGTAGAGAGGAGGAGAGGTGGGAAGATGCGAGACACCTCACCTGTGGTCTGAGGGAGGGTGGGAAGGGAGAGGAGAGTCTGGGGAGTTTCAGCAGGTCTGCATTTAAGAACTGAATTTGGGATACAGTAGGAGCTTAAATTCATGTATGTGGTAGGCCTAGTTATCAGCCTCTGGATGCCCACTTACTCTCCTGCAAAGAGTTCATGGTTCCTAGGATAACTGAGGTTGGAAGGAATCTCAGAAAGTGCCTAACCCAACCTGCTGCTCAAAGCAGGATCAGCTTGGAGGCCATCCAGCAGAGAGGAGCAGAGAGTGTGTGTTGGCCTTTTGGGATATTGTCTTAAACTGCCTCTTTGGGAGAAGTTCATGTCTTAAGCAACTGAGTGCACCCAAGGTTCTAAGTGGGAGCACAAAGGAGCTAAGGAGGAGGAACATAGCAGCTGGGAGGTCTGGATTTCTCACTGGGCTCCTGGGGAGCACTTTGGTGTCTGTCATTTGTTTTGCCAACCAGAAAAGGCTGCAAAGCCAGCAGAAGGCGAAACTGGCAAACACCAGCCTGCATTCCCAGGGCTCCTTTCGTACTCCTCCTCCCCGACCCATCTGCAACAGGACAATCATCTCCTGCATTCTTTGCTTTAATCTGGTTCAAGCCTACCTCAAAAACTGAAGAATATGGAAGACTATCCTAAACTCAAACCTGGGAGCTTAAACCCCAGAAAACTGACAAAGGTAAAATTAAAATATCATGTTCTCTTGGCCATGCTACCATAACTTGCTTAAAATTTAGTCCTGGAGGTAACAGCCAGAGTTTGCAAGGCTTCTGATGTTCATGTATGTCTTCTAGCATCTCATCAGGTCTGTGTAACTGTTCTCTGCTTATTCTCTTATATTTACCCCATTTCCTTTTCTTCTTCACTTGAATGCAACTGGAGCATTGGCAGCTTACCCCACAGACAGTTGCCTTTTGTGTTCAGAGTATCTCCCAGGTCTCATTCTCCTCACCTTGGTGTTGTATCTCCCCTCCTACTGCAGCTTCTTCTCTACTCCCAGATGGTCTAATATGTGTTCTTAAAATCTCTCCTATTTTTAGATTCCTCTACCTATTACTCTACATCATAAAGTATTAATTATACATAGATTCTGTTAAACTCATGATCTCTGATGCAATACCAGCTATCTCAAAAGACAGGGCTTGCTGCATTTGAATGCATTATTAAAGAAGAGTGACAAGTTTCATTATCTGGCTGCATTCCAGCACCTCCTTGTGCCCACTGCCAGCCTCAGAGGTTGTGATCCCCATAAGCTGACAGTTGGGAATAACTCATCTTACTCCAAATTGGATGCCAACAGTGGAATTGCATTTACTAGACCTTTGCTGAATGTGGAGAGTCCAGACATGGAGTACACAAAATAAACAAACAAACAAACAAAAAGAACAGCAAAAAAATCATGGTGGTATCAGTCCTTTAAGCAGGACTGTGAGCAGGACTCTTTGCTGTGACAGAGACTGTCTAAGTGAGTGGGTTGAGGTGGGATTTGAAAAATATATGAAAGCGGGGAGACAGAGCAGTAATTAATTCTTGCACTATCTTGGATGCTGCTGCTTCTTTCTCAATTTTTGTCCCTTCTTTTTTTTTCTAAACCTAGGTAGCTCTGCTATTACCAGTGTTGCCTGGATACCATCAGTGTCTTCGCTCCAGCAAAGTCATCACTGAAAAATTGAATAAAGAAAACCATATCAGGCTACCTAATTTCAATGAGGCATTTTCAGTTGAAGATCCTTTTATTGCACTTACTTGTTTACACAGATCCCCATCAATCTTGCCACAGTTTAATTTTATGACTTCTGGTCTATCTGATTTTGTACTGACTGGAAAACAAAGGCCTGATACTGAATTCCAGTTCTCTGTTTACCTCTTGGTATGAACCTCTCTAGGTCTCTCTAGAGTACATCTACTTGCTAACCACAAATTAAATTTTCCATGAGAACGATAAAGAGGCAAAGGTAGTTGTAAAAATGTTGAACTGTTATTTCAAGAATAAACCATGCTGTGGACAAGTAGAGAGCTCTTGTAGCAGCATCCCATGACTCTGTTTCAATGTGTCCCTTCACTGTCCCTCCTGGGCAGTCGTTCTTTGAGGTTTCTGAATGAATCTAACATTACTGATACACCTCTCACAGAGGACTTTACTCATCTCTTCTATCCAGCCTCTTTTTCTTCTTTTCAGAGGTAAATGTTGTGTGCTGGAACAGAGCCATGTTTCCCAGTCTCATCCATCCTAAGTTCAAAGCCCTTCTTTCTTCTCTAGCACATGTCCACACTGAGCTGCTAACCACAAAACCTGCCCTAACCACTACTGCTGCTCATCTCCCCACTGCTGCCCATCCTGAAGAGGCAGGACTAGGAGCTGGCAGAGCTCAGACGCAAGAGCTGAACAAGGGAAAGTGTTTCCCAGGCAACAGGAAATAATTTCTAGGTCTCACTTCCAGTTTTCTCCTTCCTCAGAGCAAGTGCTCTGAAAGACCATGGACAGTGCTCCCACAGAGTACATGTATGGGGTTTTCTCCTTGTTTGTCTGCAAACATCATGACCACTTAGATCATACTAAATACTATGTTTTTGCAGTGATTTTCTTCTTCTCAGTTGTACTGCTGTTACTTTACTTATAAGCCTCTAATGCACTGAAGACTAAAGAAGCAGAATTTTATTGTTCTATGATGCAATTGGCCTTAAGCAAGTCCATGCAGTGACTTGGTAGCCAAATGGGGAGTGAAACAGTAAGGTTGATCAGGGCCCAGTTTTCCTGACATTTCCACAAATGACTGAATCAGAGCAGTTTAAGGAGTGTCCCTGCATGGGAAATGAGAAGGGTTTTGCATCTTTTCAACCATATAAGAGTCTGCTGGATATGTCTGAAATCTTACAGAGACCGAGTTTTGGTGGGTTGCAGGAATGGACTGCTGGCTGTTTGTATCAGGGTATGGTGCAACAACAACACCCATGAGATGTATTTAAACTTGTCCCAGGGCAGGTTTTTGCTATAGCACTTGATATTCTGACAAATATATGTGTATATATATAAAGGTCTTTATATATCTATTCTAGGTAGTGCATTTATTTCTGTCTTTTTCCTAAAGAAGACCATGAGGACTGCTGATATATTGGGTAAGTAAGCATTCGCTAATTTAGACATGTGTGCTGCCATATGCTTAGCAAGCTGTAATTCTCACGCAGCCCCCCACCTTCACACTCCCACTTTCCCAAGCAAGTGTTTCAAGGCAGATACTTTCAAAATTGGGAAAAAGTGATAAAAAGAGAGAGAATCTTCAATGCATGAGGAAAAGACTGTATTCCCAAATCCTCTGCTTTTACAACCATAACTCATTCCTTATGTGTCCTTATTGCTTAAATTTATTTTCATTTTCTATTTTTGCCTTTGAGATTGTCTTTAGTATTATCTTTATGACTACAACACAGAATTAATAAAATCAGGGAAGTTACTGAATTACTTATTCAAATAAAAGATTTTTTTTCTTACTGCATAGCTATTGCACAAAAATTCAAGCTCAATTTAAAGTTATAACTTCCCTTTGGTTTTAGTTTTATCACTTCAAAAAACAAATAATCATATTGTCAAGTGTTCAGTTGGGAAACGTGGTCTTCACTGTAAAAGCCTGTCAACTTTTTGTCCGTGTCCAAGATTTTTTTGCATATCACAACTGCCCACCTTGAACGCAGTAATAGTGAGAGAAAGGCACATTTCAGGGTTTGGGCTTTACACCAAGCCATTTCAACTGGGACAGTGCACCTGATGCAGGGCACCTGATACTTCTGTGGGTTCCTAACATCTAGGCTTCATTGTCCAAACCGTAGTGAGGACAGCTGTTCTCATGAATGTGTTGGAGAGATCTGTTCAGTATCGTTCCAGGAATACTATATACGATTTATTTAGGTTTGGAATCCAAGTTTGCCAGCTCAGCTGCTAAATTCAAACTCCCCCCCTCCCTTCACTGATCATGTTTCCCTTATGGCCTTATACACTGTGTGTTGCTTTAACTAGTGTTCAGCTGATTTATTTTATTTCTGTGAGTTTGACTTTGCAAGATGGATTTAACAATGTTGCTACATTCCATAAGAATGAGCTGTATGATGGGAAATATGGTGATGGTTTTGCAAGCACATAAATATAACACAGTTCTGCTTTTCCAAGGGAACTGTTTGAGATAGCAGTGCCAGGAAAGCTCTCCGGATGTGCTTTGTTTTGTATTCCAGAGCCTTGCATTCTGCACCGATTTATAGGTTTACCAAGAATTTTAAAGATTACTAGAAGAAAAATTGATTAGCTAATATCTTCCTTAATCCAATACAGTTTATGGTCTTAGGATCATCTCACTTCTGTCTTGATACTTCAGTGAACATCTGTGTTTGACACAGGCAGATGTCCTCAAGGCAGAACTTGCAGATTTTTATTAAAAGCATAATAATGCAAGTTCGACCTTGAAAAGGGGCCCTGGCAACCTAGTGGCTGAACAGTCTATTGCAAATCATCCTCTTATAAAACAGTTCATAGATCTGCAAATACAACAGAATGTTGGCCCTATGACAGCTTCACTTGAGCATTGGACTGGCACGTGTGTGTTGCCTCTGATGCTCCCAGGGCAGGTTGGTTGCTGGTGCAGATCTCTGTGGCCACACTGATTTTGGGACAGTTATGTTTATTTACCCTGGTTAATTATCTAACTGACTGCACTAGTAGGAAACCTGTCCTTTCAGTTTAGGCTAAGTTTGTGTGATGAACTTTGTGCCTGGGAGAAATACAAAGGATTAATTCTCCTTTGTCATACACTTGGGTTTAGAACTGACAGTATTTGAAAATGCATTATTGAGTTGGAACCCTAATTCACATGGCTTTACTGACAACTTTTTTTCATATTTCCAAAATCCTTTGTGTCTTTAATAAAAATTAGCCTAGGTAAGACCACAAATGCAAGGAAATCCAATTGCCTAAGTGTAGATCTGTTTAAATGGACTTAAACTTTCTTCTAGAAACAATTTCTGAATCAGATGGAGATCAAGTATGACCATGATTGCCAAATACTGTATTGCCAAAATAATGTGTCCTTTTTTTTAAAGGAGGAACACTGACAATAACAGGGATATACTTGTTGGTCACATTCGCTCCAAATGTACCTCAAGAGCTCACAGCAAGACAAGTGCAGAATTACTTAGTGAGCTGGCCTTTTTTGGTATATTCAGTGAGTATCTGGTTCACACTACTCCCTTAATCAGAAAAACTAGGGTACTGGGCTTTTTATAGCATTATGAATTAGTGGTAGAAAAACTGCTCCTGAAGATAAATTGTGTGATTTTCATAGCAGAGAAAGTCTGTCATCATCCTGCTGAATCCAAACTGAAAACATGCAGCAACAAAAGAGATTTTTTATCTGTATGTCAGGGGAAAGTCATAATTGTGCAGGATTAACAAGAGTTGAAAGATTTTGATATTTGGGGAACTGTTTAAATTTCTGGTATTGTTTAAATTTCCTATATATGTGTTCATGCCACCCTGTGTGCATGTACATCTAAGCTTCAGGGCTTTTTTGAAATGTGATGGAATTGTGCTTTTAAAAATCAGGCTATCTATGTTTTTGGTCCTGCTTTTTATCTTTCATATCACTCTGTTTTATTCCCAAGTCGTTAAGCCTAGCTGAAAGGAGCTTTGTATGGAGCTGAGATGTGAAGGGGTGGCCTACTTCACTGCCACCTAGGTTAATCTGAACCTGAGATAGAATTCAAATACAAAAATACCATTTTGATTAAAATATCTGTATACAAACTTCAAACACCATATATCTTCTTTGATGTATTTAATTAACATTAGGAACAAGACCAGAGTGAGTAGGATTAATTTCTGTGCCTCTTTTCCTCTGGAAAGCTGAAAAAGTTTTCCTCCAGCTGAATGTAAAAGATGCAATATAGGAGTTTCAGAAGCAGTTACTTTTTCCCAGTGAAGGGACTCGCTCAAGTTAGATTCTTAGTGTCCAGGCTTTTCATAGTAGGAATCTCAGTTAGAAAGCCACTGAGAAGACAGTTTAAGGACCTTAATCTTTTAGCCAACCTGCAGACTTTACATGCATCTATTCATTAAGTATTGATTAAACACAAATTACATGCTACCATAAAACATGTTGATCCTTTCTTTCAATTCGTTGTGCATTTTAAACTCTTTCAATTTTTTGTTCCCTTTAAAAGATCCTGAAAGATGCTGATTCAGCTCAGTGGAAAAAATTAATATTCATGCTGTATAACAACATGTACTTTCAATCAGGCAGTAGAGAGGCTTTTGAGGGCAATACCCAAGAGTTTTGTGGTACCCACTAAGGGTAGCTTCAGCATCTACAAGAGCTTCAAGAAGTCAATGCAATCAGCAGAGTAAGAGGAGGGAGTTCAAAACAGGCGTATCAATGCTCTTTCTTTTCTACTGAATATCATCCTCTACCATGCAGTTCCACTTATAGATTATAAAGTAGCCTGACATTTTAGGCACTGATTTTAAATTGTTGATTCACCCATTTGTGTAGAAATGGTAGAGAGAGAAAACTCCCTATCCACAGTTGGTGACACCAGAAATTTCTATGTGATATACCATTCACATTTTCTTGAAAACAGCAGGTTCCTGGGAAAGGGCTTTTCCCCACTTACGACTTTTTTGACTTAATTTCAGGAAAAGTTTTCAAGAATGCAATTGAATGTGTAGGAAGACTGTGCTGTGTTCTTCTTAGGAGATACTGTCAGGAGGTAGTAGGTAACCTCTGAACTTTGTTTCTCCTCTTATCTCTTTTCCCTACCTCAGCCAGCATCTAATTCTGCATGTAAAGCACAGGTTGTATAGAGGATGGAGCAAATAGACAGGAAATCTTGACTCAACAATATATCAAACTTTATGTGTTCCTTCTGTTCTGTGTTGAGCTTCCTCTGACTAAAGAAAGGGGATGAGTGAAAGGCTCCACAAGAGACTGAGATACCAGCCTGATTTCCCTGGTATGCTGCTGGAAGATCAAGCAAACCCTGCTGTAAACATTCTCTTTGAGCAGGGAACAAGCTCTTCAAAATTGGTTGTAAAATGCCTAGCACGGGTTGGCTGTTGAGATATAAAAAAGTGCAGCAGAAGCTGCAGAATTTCCAGTATAAATATACAATGAGGAGACAGTAGAGAAGTATAATGCAGTCCAGCAATCTTTCTAAAAGTAGTCCCAAAGTGTGGTCTGCTGAGAAACACAAAGCTCCAATGGTATGCAATATTCTCTGTGGGTGGTAAACCATCCCCATGTGGCACTTCACTGGTATATTCTGCAGAAGTAGCCTCTAATTCCCACAAGACAACTTTGAGTCACCTTCTGAGACTCTGCAGTAGCATAATTATGTCTGAGCAGGAATGACTATCCTAGCTTGTTTTTTTCTCTTTTGCTTATGTGCACTTGGAATCTCTACAGAAGATATAAATCATAGATTAAGCTCTTAAGTTTCCCTAAACAGAAGCATAGTAAGAATTGGGTTGTTAATATTTAA
Source organism: Leptocoma aspasia (assembly GCA_013399835.1). NCBI lineage: Eukaryota > Metazoa > Chordata > Aves > Passeriformes > Nectariniidae > Leptocoma > Leptocoma aspasia. Next base: position 1,043,775 of record VXAX01004331.1, read on the forward strand.
TCTCTGCAAAATCAGGTTTAAAACATTTCTGCTTTTCTTTCAAAGTGCCTAGAAGACCATCCTGTATATGCCAGAAAAGCATTTGAGGCAGCCAATGTGGTATTTTGTTTTGGTGCCTTCTGGTAAAGCTTAGAAACATGGAAAAACATGATTATTTAAAAATGTTGATGAGATGTGGGCTTGAGGAGACCTCAGCAGAGATTAGTTGTATATAGCAAAGATGATTGTAAGCAGGTGAAGTTCCTTCATTTCCTCTAAACAGAGTGTGTGAAGCTGATATAATCTGTGCCCTTCCCATTCCTGGACTTCATCTTTATCCCTTCCACAGCTATCAGTGATGAGACTAAGGACTGTTTTGGGTAATTCTCAGAAGACGATTTTAGGCTGCAGCTGGGGCACCGTAGCTGGGTAAGGCTCTGTTAGAAGCCATGGACTCTGCTTGCAGTGTAACTTAATTGTCACAGACTCTCCCTTGTCTTCTGATAAAGATGACCTGTAGGTGGGTCACCAAGTGGCAGAGAACCACAGAAGAATAGTGAGGCTGCTGGGCAGCACTGAAAACTAATTGTTTGCATTTCCAGCTCAGTATGTGATACTTGACAGAGCTGAGTAAACTTAAACAGCAGCCCTGAAAAGCAAACATCATTTATCTCCCTAGGTGTGGCCACAGGACTGCCATCTCTGGCCCTACACCATGGCTGCTCTTGGGGTTTCCCCAGGAGGTAGACGTGGCCACGCACACAGACCTGTGCACCCTTTCCAGAGCTGCCATCAGGGACTCCAGTGTCCTTTTGATCATTCTGCTTGGCTGTTTCCTTTCAGATGTCTTCTTGGTGGGTTGGTTTGCTTTTAAGCAGGAGGAGACCACAGTGGAGCTTTATTGTAGCTTTAGCAAGCGAAAAATGATGAAATGATGAGGACCAACAGAAGGCTGATGGACAGAGCCAGCTATGATGACCTAGTTCAGTCAAAGCTCTCGCTGCTTGGCACTATCTGCCCCTCAGGGGGTTGGACTGAGGTAGAAGAGGCAGTGGAGTGACAGAGTTGCTGTGATGGAACAGTTTGAGCCAGTGACTGTCCCTTGGTTTGGTTTTGGATGATTGTTCTTGCATAGTTTGAAATCTCAGTGGCAGGACAGATGATGGTGCTTCCCCCTGCTGTGATTGTCTAGAGGATATAAAATGAATCAGTGTAGGTGTAGCTGCCTGCAGTAGGGCTGTCTCGTGGGTTTCTGTACAACCTGTGGTAACCACACCAAGGGGCTGGGAGAGTTCACAGTGCTTTGTTACCTGGTGCCATGGCCCAGTCCCAGTCACACCATCCTGTGAACTGGTGTGTCATGGAAGAGGATACCTAGGACATCTCTAGGACTCCTTTCTTCTCTGGGTACCTTTCTGAGTGGGGAATATTTACTTAGCACAGATTTCTCCTGTTCTGTTACCAATTGTTCCCTGTCAGAACAGCAAACAAAGCTACCTGGTGGCTGTTGTAGCTGCAGCCTGGTAATGTGATATTCCCCTCTGGCTCTAAGATGTGTTTGGCAGCAGCATGAAAAGCAAAGCTGCCACCTTTACTTGTCCTCTCAAGTCCCCTCAAAACCCTGTCATGGTTTTCAACAGGGAGGCCAAGATGAACTCACCTGTCTGCAGACCTTGACGATTCTTGTGCCTTAGTTCCTGATTCAGACTTACCAACATTCACAGACAGCCATTCAACAGTGTTGCAGTGTTGAATAAAGCTGGAGAGGCTGGCCAAGTTACTTACTCAGTAAGGAGTAAGTCCTTACTTTTGACTGAGGCCAAAGCCTCTTTTCCCCCAGCTGGTGGCCAAGTTTTCATCTTTGGGTGCAAGCCTGGTGGGGAGGGACATCAATCTGGAGGAAGATGAGACCAGCACTCCACAAGAGATTGTGAGGATTATTCAATTAGGATTAGCCTGGTAATCCAAGAATGTTTTTTGATATTTTTTTTTAATTAACCCACAGCCAAATGCTTTATTCTATTCAACACATTTGAAAAACAAACAAACAAATAAACACCAATCAAACACCCTCTCCCCCTCAGCTTTTTTGTTTTGGTTTTTCTAATCTTTTGATAAATATTTGACATTTTTTAAAGAAAGGTGGCATAAAATCCAAATTTGTGTTCTTCATGTTTTGAAATGCAATTGTCTCTTGGTTGTCTTTGGGGCAGGGGATCCATGTGAAGGTAAATAAAAATTGAATTAAAGTATAATTATGTTCTATTAATATTTTAAACACTACTGAATTGGGGAGGGTATAAGTGTGGCAGAAAATTTTAGTAACTGGGCAAAGCTGACAGCTTTCCTGCTGCAGTCACTCTCCAAAATGAGAAATGGGCTACTTACATTATATAACCATCACTAGTAACTGTTCAGTCGCCTCTTTGGAAATTTCATCAGCACAACACCCAGGTACTTTTGAGTCTAGTGCTGCCTTATGATGGCTGTTGGTTTAAGAGTGAAGTGGCATTATAAAACATAAAATAGTATGCTGGTGACAAAATCAAGGAGATTAACAGGTGTTTCTATGATTTGCTTTGTTGGCAAAAAAAACCAATAATGAGATTCAGTAATGATGACAATCTCATTTTCTGTCTTATTTCCCTCATTTGATTACTTTCTGACATGCACAAATGAACTTGTCTATCTTCATGCTGTCTCTAAGGCTACCAGGCTTCTGAGCACTCCTTAGTGCAGAGGTGCATCTCTCCTGCTTTCATGTCTTCTGGGCTTCACAGAAGCTTTATGGCCCTTGCACTTGCTCTTCTTTTTAGGCATAGGGGATATCTGGGCAACCCTTTGGGTAGGTGGCAAAATACCCATGCTTTTGAGGTGGCAAGAGTTACTGAAGGTATCTGCAGAGACATGTGAACAGGAAGTCAGCAAATTTAACTGTCATTTAGCTGTCACATGTTACTGAAGGAGCAAAACTGGACCATGCATGGTGTAGGTGGAGCTGCTTCAGCATCTCAACATGTCCAGTAGTGTGGTCTGCTAGTGTGTCATTGAACTTTTCAAGGTAAGGTCCTGACAGGTACCTGTGATTTGAGAACTACCATATGAAATAAATGCTTTCCTCCTTATGACGTATGGCAGAAAAGTTGGACAAAGTTTTGAGGGGAGTTTTTAGTGGGAATGGTGAGAAGGGCAAAGAGGGTAGCAAAAATAAGCTTGCACATCACAAAGAGGGACTGACATTAGGAATACTATAGCTAAAAACAGAGATTGCTCTTTCTTTAGCTAAGTGCTTTACTCCTTAGGAATTATAGACAGAGTATCTGTAAGTATTATTATTACTGATAAATATTGGTACCTTTGCTGTCACATTAAAAAATGTCTTCTCAACATTACCAGTGACAAAATATAGATAGAAGTACAAAATAAAAAATTGAAGATATAAAAAATGCTCAAAGTTTAACTTTTGCTGTAACAGTAAACATAAATGACAACAGTTGTTTGATAGCTCAGTCAACTGTCAATAGTTATTTTTTAGCAGAAGGTATTTTATAAAACCACTCTTTGCTTTAAACAGGTAGAGCAACAAAAATTAATGTGACATCTCAAAGACTTTGAATGAAACATTTATTGCATAGTTTCACATCTCTAACTTTCTTTTCTTTTATTTTCAGGTTTTAGAAATTCTAATATTTTGCATTCTCCTCTATTTTTACAAAAGAAAGGCTGTGAAACACATTGTGGTTTTGTTAATGATGGTAGCTCTACTGGGTAAGAACATATTGTTCACTTTAATGTTCCTGTCTGTTACTTGATAATTCCTTGTCACTCCATCTCTCCAGACAGTTTAGATTAGAGCCATTTCAAAGCAGTGTGCTGAAGAAAAATCATTGAAACATTTCACATGATTTTTACTGGGGTCTCTTTTTGAAGAGAAAAGCTGATTATTAAACATAGTTTCTGTGCTTATTGCCAGGACTATTTCTTTTTACAGATACCCTCAAATTAATATGCTATGTGCAATGGTATTCTGAAGCTTGTTTTAAATAACTCTTTAGGCTTAGATCCTGGGGAAGTGGACTGTTCAGAACTTTGTTTTGGAGAGCAGGCTGTGAAAATCAGTTCTCTAAAACAGAGCAGCTGAAGACCTTGTAAGCACTCTGTAAACAAATGCAGTGATATGCTGTGACTGTACTACAACTTTTAATTCTCTATGACTATTTGCATATGCAGCATTTCATATTTTGCTACCTTTCTTGAAGAAGAACAAGAACTCAGTGGGCCACTGAAGTTTGTTTTCTATCATTGTCACCACAATCAATAGCCAGGGAAATACGGGAGATCATTTTATCAGCATCTTTCAATAGACTTAAACTTGAATCAGTTTTGAGAAATGTCAGGAGTTCATCTCTGAAGCTCCTATGCTTGCAGGGTTATATCAAGGATTTTCACCACCCCATGTGACAAATTCTCCTGTCCTTGTCATTTCTCCATGAAACCCCCATGGAACACAAATCTTTGGTTGAAGTGAAAGGTACCATTGAAGTCGAAGGTTATTTTTTTCTCCAAGTCCAGTGGGTGCATGTGTCAGTCTGCAAAGACTTACATTTCTAATGGAGATGACCATGAGGGTATTAATAAAATAGAATTTCACTGAAGTTTGCCAGGTACAAAATTTGGATTTAACTGAATGTAAAAACCCTCACAGATTTATTAACTCCCTTCCTTCAGGGTAAAAACCCTGAGTGGCTTCTTACTCAGCTGAAAAAATCAGACTTTCGGAACAACTTTTTGGGGACAGTCTTCCTATGTAGGTTTCCCAGCCCTAGGAACATTGGGATCTGTAGCTCTGCAGAAGCATTGAAAGATTTCCATGCCCCCTGCATGAGGCAGAGATGGAAGAGCCCCGAAGCCTTAGGTCTAACTGCTCTTGGTTTGGAGGAGGGAAGTGTAAGGGGCTATCCCCCAGGTCCTAGCACAGAGCCTTGGAGCTTTGGCAAAGCTCGCCTGAGCTGCTCTGCAGCTTCCAACACGGCCGTGAGGAGTGTGGAGCACTGTGCACTCCTGAGCGAAGGTCCTGGACCAGGGCCAGGTCCTCCTTCTGCATAACTGGAAGCCTGAAGGTTTCCAGATGTGTTCCTACACATCAGTGCTGCAGCTCTGGGCAGGCCCACCATGATACTGCCCCAAGCAAGCCCTTGGAGCCCTGGGCAGTGGGTCTGTACAGCCCTGCAGCCTCTGCTGCATCCTGCCAGCCCTGCAGCCTCTGCTGCATCCTGCCAGCCCCGGTGCTGCCGGGGTGCGAGCGACACGCGGAGCTGCAGCAGGGCTGCACATCTGTACCTGGCAGGCACCAACTGCAGCCCGGTGGTCCGGCTGCAATCAACCAAAAACACATTTTCAGCTGGTGGCTGATGAGGTTTTTGTGAGCTTATGCAACCTGAGGAAAAACGTCTTTATTTCTGCTCTCTTAAAAAAGACACAAACAAACAAATCCTGGTTCACGGAACCTTCTGAAATACTGACAGTTCCCTTGAGCATGAAACTCAAAAGTGCATCTGACTCTGGTTCCTGCAGCTGTCCTGGAGCCTGGCAGTCCCCACAAATCTACACTTAGAGCACTCTGGTTGGTCTCTGACCTTTCTGCTGAGTGAAGTGATGGAAGGGCTGAAAAATTGCCAATTACTTTGCTCCCAGCTGTGTGACACAGGCACTGCCCTTGCAAGGCCCTGCTTGCCAAAGGGGTGGGTGCTTGTGGAAGGTGATATAGTCCTGGTGGAGTGTTCATACAGATGTAAATTAAATGTAGAAAAGTTTCTTTACAGAGAGGGCAGCCTTGTGTTTCACTGGGTATGCAAGCTACTTTCACCATCAAGAAAATACAGAGGTGATCACAAAATCTGATAAAGTTTTGCTTAGCACAACTCTGCAAATTCATTTGGTGAGAATCATCTTACCTCGTGTATATACTCAGTTATCATAAGTTAGGGGGAAACAGTTCAGATTACAGTGGGATTTCAGAGGTTTCTGCCCTAACAGCTGGAAAGTGACATCATTTGTCACACACATTGAGGGGAGGTCATTCTGACAGAGAAGACAACTCCGAGGTTTGAAACTTGTTTCAGAGTTACTTTAATGGAAAAGATAATTTCACTTCTCAAAGAATATAAACTAACCAACTAACCAAGTACCTCTGGTGCTTTCATTTCTGTCTTGTTAAAATTTTAAGGCATGGAAACGGCCCTTTCATTAGAAAAAAAATTTAGCAATCTTTACCCTTAGCATGACAATTCAAAATACTCATTTTTACCTGTAAGTGTTCTTTTAAAATAGTAACTTCCCCATGTTAGAGTGCAAATCTCAGTTTTATGTGGATGTCTTGCTGGGGCTTGAGTGTATTTTTGACTTTGTATCATAGCATTTGCACCACTGCAGGCCAGTGTTTGACCTCTGCTCAGTTTTACAGCTGTGTTTGTTAAAGCACTTCACCTGTTTCCATTACAGAGAAAGAACTGAAGTGCTGGGTGGAAAGGTTGTAATGAAAACAGTGAATTTCATGGTGATGAACAGGATCATCACAGGATGTATGCAGCTCTTAAACTCCCCCTGAACTTTTAGACTTTCTATAAGAAAAATGCTTACAATCAAATCCATAGACCTGCATTCATTCTTCCTCCTCCTCCTTTTCTCCCAGCCTTTGGCCTGAACCTTTTGCACAGTGCAGGTCTCCTTGCCAATCTGAATGTTACAGGAGGATGAATCAGACCACTGAAATCCAACACTCCTCAGCTCTGCACCAGGGTGGAACTGGATCTCAGCTGAGGGATGGTGATCCTGACAATTAATTACCTTTCTTCAAAGGTCATCTCTGCAGCCTGACTCTTGACATTTTTAGGGCTTTTTGAATTTGTTACATTTTATTTGCAGTAATCACAGACTTCTTGGGTTAGCTTCCACAAACCAAGAGCTCCAAAAGGAAATCTAAAGTAACTCTTAGCTAAACTCTCAGCCCCTTTTCTAAAAGATTTCTCTTGCAAAACCTATCTGAACTGGTGACATGTATTAAAACCATTGCCTGCTGTCCGAAATTTGTTTGTGCTGATGCAATGATAGTGATTAAATGGATTGACAACACACTACTGAAATACTCTTTCTGTGGGATAAATCCAGTAAACGGTCTCAAGAGCCTGGCCCTTGGAATGAAGTGCAGACCCTTGTGTTCTTTGTCTGGTCTTCATATATAAAATGCATGGGGAGAGTTAGGTGCTTTGGGATGTGATCCCAAAAGTCAACCAGCTCCTGTTTCAGAAGAGAAATCCTGAGAATGGCAAGTTGTTTGAGGCTGCCAGTGACACATGCAGGCTGCTATTAAGAGGCATCCTAACTGCTTTAAACAGATAACCAGACCTCTCAGATGTCTCCTGAATACTGTAATGTGGGCTCCAAATTAGCTAAATAAAGTATGTGTGGAAGATGTGGAGGCTGTTGTACCACCTTCAACTGGGAGTCCAATGTGCTAAAAAGACTCAAAGGCAAAACACAAAGCATACTTGGATCCAAGGCCACTGAACTTAGACAGTAGCTTAGCAAGCATTTATAAAATCATACACGTGTTTTAGGTGCCCAAGTCCTTCCTCAGTCTTATTTTAAGTGATCAGGCCTGTGGCTCTGACCTGGATCCTTCACTCCCTCACTGATGCGCTGAAGTCACTGCTAATCTGAGTCCTGCCCTGCTAATCTCTTCCTTTCCCTTTTAGCATCACTGACTGTCATTGCTGTTAAGGCTGTGTCCAGCATGATAGCACTTTCTGTGAAGGGGAAAATGCAGCTAACTAACTCCGTTTTCTATATCATGAGCGTTTTAATGGCAACTTCTTGTGCTTTCCAAATCAAGTAAGTGAGATTCCACTTACCTACTAACCTTCATACATGTTTTATCTGACAGTTTTATTTGGTACTGATAATGATTCAAGATACAAGTTGCATTTTAAGACAAAAAATTCTGGCAGAGCCTTGACAGATGCTTTAATTGCCTCCAGCTGGTTGTATTGTTTATTTAAACTTTATTTCTTAGTTTATAATTGATTGTTATGGACACCACCTCCTCTCATTATCACCTTCAACAAGGTCTTCCCAAATTTACTTGTCTAGTTTTGGCACAGGTCTTAACACACTAAGTGAAATTTATGCTTATGTAGTCGTTTGGGGGTTACTTTTAGAAATCTTTATTGCTGAATAATCAAATGACCATGATTATCCTCATTATTCATGTCTGTTCCCCAGCTTTATGGCCCCAGTCAGACTGAAGAAGAGGGTTTACCCAACTTTCTCCCTGCCTCTGTTAAATCTGCATGTTGCACTTTGCTATCCTGCATGACTGTACCTTTCAAGTTTCCCCTGCAGGGCTCTGCTGTGTGAAGTGACTGGTTTATGCTGCCTTTGCAGATTGCTGGGGGTGGCAGCATGGTAAAATATGTCTTGCAGCTGAACAGAGTCTGTTCCCTTTCTGCCTGTCCCTCTGCTTCTGGTGCTGATAGCAGCCTTCAGTAATCTCATCTAGACTGCTCCAGTGTTAGCCTGAGTAGTTGCTTGCATGATTATTTTCCAGTAGAAAAGCCAACCCAGCTTTTTCATGGCAGAACATACCATTCCCATGTGGAATCAGAAAGTCCATGCATTATTATGCACTGACTCTCCATGGCTGACTCAGGAACTCCCCTGTAACAGATTATAAAGTGATTTACATCCAGCTTGTCTTCACTGAGAGAACAGCTCTGGGCACTTACAATAGGAAATAAGAGCTTGGTAAATAAGAAGCTGCTGAATTAACCTCTCCATCTTGTAATTTTTTTCTTTCTTTCTTTTGCTGGCCAAAATTAAAGCAAAGGTGAAATGTGCCCATTTAATTCCCTGGGCTCAGTGTCCCTTTCTCTCTACTCTTTTGGATGCATTTTCTAACAGGGACAGTGCTGTCAGTCTAAATTTTTCATTTTATTTGTTTTCTCTCTTATTTTGTTTGACTGTCATTCATTAGCTGAGAACAGCCTGTGCTGCAGCAATCTCCTGGATCCAGCGCCAGGGCTTGCTATCACTGTTTTAGTCCCTGTGACCAAGTTTGTTGCAAATGGGAGAAAATAATGAAGTGTTTTCAATGACTTCAAAATCCTGACTATCCTGTGGATATGTAGGATTTCTTTATTTTTAAAGCACCATGGAGACTGTTCAACAGTTGCTAAAATAGCCACGCAATTATTTTAATGGCTAAAACAGATCCAAGCTTGGATTTTTACTGTGCACATATATTGCACCAGTGAAATGTTCAAGTGTGGTTCTTTTTACAGGCTTGAATATACTCTGCAGACTCCTGATTTTTCTCTCTGAAATGACCATTCACATAACAGAATATCTACAGGTGCATCCACAATGTCAGCTCATGATTCATCACTCTGTGGGTGAATGTTGATAGCTGTGGTCTCTGTACAAGTGGGTTAATTGCTTTGCCTTTTTGCAGATTGTGCAGGCTGCTCCACGGCCAGTGTCTCAGTCCTGCAGGTCTGTGTGCAATGTATGCTCCTGTGGTCCTGCACACTCTTGCTCATGATTCTGGTGAGAGGTCATGTTGCCTTTCTGAAGAGCAGGGCAGAGAGTTTACAACCCAAGGAGCTTGAAGCCACCTTCCTGGATTTTCCCTGCAGGACAGAGTGTTTCTGGGGTGTGATTGCATGGATAAACATACAAATAGGTGTTTCAGCCAAGCTGGATTGAGCAGTAGCAGCAATGTGGACTTCAGCAAAGTGAAACAGTTGCTATGAGAACTCACATGTTCATGTCCATGATGCCAATATCCCCTTACACAACCTGTTGGAATTAGAGCAACTTGTCCCTGGCTGCTTGCAGGCAGCACTGCTTCCAAGAACCAATGCAGATCATAAGCAATAATACCCTAGCATTCCTCCCTTATCTGTGGCAGATAAAAGTTTTCCAGCAATGCTTCAAAAATATGTCCATTGAAAGCCTATGGCCAGAAGAATCCATGCCAACCTTCTTGCCATCACCTATTCATTTGTACTCTGCAGAGTCAAAACCAGAAAGTAAATTCAATGTGTGTATGCTGTCCAGGCCTACTTGCTATTGTGGTAAGAAATGGTCACACTTATTGTTAAAAGGACAAGAAGTGGCTTAACCTGACTTAAATGCAAGGAACCTCCTGTAGGCATGAGATACAATAATGCTTATCTTTCAGGTTCCTGAATCAAGCAATGCATTTGTATGAAGCAACAGCAGTTGTCCCCGTTAATTTTGTGTTCTTCACCACCAGTGCCATCATTTCAGGTTTGTTTCTGACCTTCTTCCTCTACAGAAAGATTTTTCAAACATCAGATTTTCAAGAACAGGAACCCTGTGAATAGGAACCCAAACCAGTCATATTTATCTTCACAGAAAGAAGTTTTTCCTAAGTCATAGGTGTTTAAGTTCTGAAAAAAATAAGTTCACAACTTTTGAAACAAAATAAATGCTCAGGTGTTAGAACTAGATCACCTATAAGGTTCATCCCAACCCAAATCATTCTATGATTCTATAAAAATAATCAAATTCTAACATTTCCAAAATAGATATGTGTGATTTACTGTACCTTGCTGGCTTACTAGAAGTACCTGCATTTATCCTAGCATCATACTGACATCCAGTAAATGCATTTACCATGTGCACACCAGTCTCTCCCTATACGAACTGGTAGAGTAATTTTAACAGCCTGGCAAACTACTCAAATGACAACCAGCTGTGCTTCATAGTAGTTAGCGTATATTCCATTTCAGAAGGTGGAATTCTGGGTTAAGTGAAGGAAATAAAATGACTACAAAAACTTTTTAAGCATTTAACATTTTATCCTGGGTGAGAACTTTGAACTCAGCATTGTTAAAGAGGGACTGCAAATCTTGGAAATGGTGTGCAGCGTAAGAACATGAGCTGGGAGGACGACTAAGATGCTGTATCAGCAATGAGCCAAAATGATCATGTTGTTAGAACATTTATGACTCATTTTAACACACGCTGGGGGCTTTCCTGTCATTGCTGTGCAGGAGTTTCTCATGCAGAGCTGCCATTAATGAGAAGGGGAGTTAGCTTCACACACAGATTGCCTCAACACCTGTGTTAGAAGAGACCTACACTTTGTGACCGAGAGGAAACTTGTGCCAAAAGGGGGTTGTGTTCCTGTGACCATATGGGGAATTTGGCCTGGTGCCTCCTTAAAAGATCAAGTACCTATTCAAGAATGGCTTAATGGCTTTGAGAGTGGATGCACATGCATTTGCACCAGGTTAGTTAAACCAGTGCAGGGCTTAGAAGAACAACCTCTGCTGAATCTTGCTGGGTCCTCTTAGAAGTTACCTCATGTCACGATTCCCCCACCCCTCGTTACAGCCTTTGAAGGCACAGTCACACTCCAGCTGCACTGGGTCCCACTCTGGCATTTCTAAGCAGAGCTATGCTCATCAGTGGTTTAAAGCTAATAAACTTGGCTGTTAATAGGGGCAGCTGAGATCCAGATACACATCTGGTTCTGTCACCTCCACTACAGAGGTGCTAATTCCTGGAAGAGGGGTGACCAGAAAGAGCTAGTGGTCCCTTCAGCCAGAAAGATTTGGCAAACTTGGCTGCTGGAGCCCTTCACTTGGTGTAAACATCAGGGACACAGTTAGTTATTGAAAATCTGTTCTCAATTGGAGTTAAGATGTCCACATGGTCTGCTGGAGTAGCTTAACGAAGTCCACGAAGAACCTCTTAGCTGTATTGGTATGTCACTGCTTGTGAATAAGACCTCGAGTTTGACCTGCACAGAAATTGTTGCTGACAATGCAAAAGAGACGTGCATCTGTGCAATTACTAACCCAGCACATGTTCCAACCTGATTGACTAAATCTTCTCCAGTCCTATGCAGTATCTTGAGAAAGCCTAGATTATGGAATATAGGACATAAAGTGAACACATCACAATGTGTATTAATACCTTATTTGGGATTTTTTTTCCTCGGTTTAAGCATGACACTTCTCCTGACCCTCCCAGCTGTAATTCATATCACTTGGAAGCCAGTCAAGATCTGCAATTCTTGTTTCTGTCACATTCCAGGGGTCATATTTTATCGGGAATTCCAAAGTGCAACTTTACTGAGCGTGTTCATGTTTCTGTTCGGGTAAGTGTATCAGCCTAAAATCTGCACTAAGGTTTGTACTGAAACAGCATTGCCTTGTGGAATCTCTTCTCAGTAAGAAGAAACCTGCCTTGTTATTAAAGTATTATGGAATAGCCATTATAGTAGGATAAAAAAAACATTAAAGGAAAGATTGATGTCTGTGCTTTGGGAGTTTGGAGGCCTGGTTTTGAATCCAAATATGTAAAAATGTGAGACATTTGTGAACTACTAATCTCATGATGGAATGAAAAACCAGCATCATGTGTTCCTCCAGCAGGAAGGAGAAGTCACTGCTCCCCACCAAATATCAAATTATAGGGGGTGCTTTTACAGCTGTGAGACATCTCCTTCCATGTCACCTTCCACTGGTGTGTCTGGCTGGTTTTTTCTGCCCCTAGGCATGGACAATTATATGAGCTGCCTGCCTACAAGGCAGTACTGTAATGACTCCCTCCCATCTTCCTGTGTCAAAAAAGACCCAGCGTGCCTGCGGAAAAATTCAGAGCATGCTAAATAACTCTTTGAAGAATGGCCTAGGTATTGTGAGAGCAGAAACCTTCTGCTGGCTATCAGCACCACAACAACTTTTGGGAGAGGTGACAGTTGTAATAATGGGAACTAAATGTTTAAAAGATCTCCTAGAACTGCTGGAGGTGTCTTGCACACAGTGCTGTCAAATAAACGGGGCTGATAGCTACAGACATCTTCATCTTCTGGGCTGGAGTAGGTGCACACAGCCACTATCTTGTCTGGCTGCTGGAAAAGAAGCAAAAAATGGAGATGAGCAATCCTGTATTTGGCAGATAGGAATTAGGGGTTGTGTGTCCAACACACAGCAAATTAAAGATGTGTCCAGCCACAGCAGTTTTTCACTGCTCCTGGCTTACAGCCTGCCCCTGAGACACACAATCAAATGAGAAAAACAGCAGAGATGTCGATTGTCTGCAGCTAGACTGAGTTGTTAATGAAATTGCACATGCTAGAATGCTAGCTTGGATGCTGGGTGAAGATTTGCTCAGGGATTCAAATGTTGAGGTCTCACACTCACAGGCATCTGATTAGGTATATATTGCTGGAAGTGCAATTTTGGCTGCAGAGCCTTTGGAACTGATAATAAAGCTTCAGGAGGCAAAAACTAGACTGAAAGAAGCCTAAAATAAATTTACAGAGCTGCCAGGAAGAAGTGTTTCTTTATAAACTCAGCAACTTGGGTTTGGAAGTCCTTGAAAAAGAAACATGGAAAGAAATTCTCATCTCAGATGCAGTGAACTGTTGTTAATGATACTGTGCCACTGTTATTTTGCAGGTGTCTCCTATCTTTCCTTGGTGTGATCGTAATTGCAAGAAATAAAAAAGAGGAGCATTTACAAATTCCTTTTATTGACTGTGGACATATTCCTGGTAAGCAGGGCTTTTTTTCTGTCTCTGTTTAAATGAGGTATCAGATAATGGGATGACCTAGGAGAATTGAGTCACAAATGTGCTCTAGTCATATTTAATAAATATACTGTTCCCTTAATTTCTATTCCTGGTCCCAACAGATTTTTCAAAGAATTTTTCAGGGTTTTTCCAAGCTATTGTTACAACCAGTCAAATGAAAACAATGATTACTGGAGCAAAGAATGTTTAAACGATGGATTGATGGGGAATTTGTTTTATTAAAATTCTTCACAGAGCTGTTGTTTTTTCCTTCTCTCACCACATTTCCTTAGGACAAAAACTGACAGACAAAATACAACCAGATTCTCACTGTTCATGCTATGGCACACTGAATAAGGAAGATGACTTGGTGAAAAGGCAAAGCTGAAAGAAGAAAGCACTTTACATGCCAATTAACAGGAGGAATACCAATGGAACAAGGATCAGTAGCACCTTTTTATTGAACATATTCAAGTATACATTGAACTCCTGTATGTTGATTAGTCATAGTATTATTTAATCCTAATTAATTTATCCCATGATTGTACCAAATATGTTCTAAAGGTAAAGGAAACCTTAAGAAAAACCAAATAATCATTAATGAAATGGAATATTATCTTAGTATCAATGCCTCTTGAGGACATTTTTAGAGTTTTAATTGCTTTTAAATGCAATGAGCACAGAACAGAATTATAAAAATTTCCCTTTGGAACCCCTCAGATCTGTGTAAATGTTTAAAGACAAATGTGAGAAATTAGAATTTTTGTAAGTTATTTCAAAGTACTCTGCTATGTCTGTACTCCCTTTTAAACATTTTCCTTCCTCTTCAGGAGTCAAAACTGTGAGCATGTATGCAGTAGACACAAATAGAATTGTGTCTACTAAAATACAAAAAGAATTTTGTATTGTGTGTAGAAGAAAAATCCTGATTATCTCCTACCATCAGATGAATTCTCTTATCTTCCAAGGAAATCAGTACTTGTGTGAGGAGTGGGAAGACAGCACTGGCCACAAACACAGGCACGTGGGCACACGCACACATTTGAGGTGCCCAGCCAAGGCAGGACTAGGGTACTCTGCTTGGCATTTTACATCCTCCCAGAGAAGTCCTGTGCACTGGGCTGGACTGGGCTGGGCTCTACAATCTGTTAGCATAGTCTGGTCTGAGTTTTAGCTTCTGTTTTTAGCAAAAGAAGGTTTTAGTGAAGAAAATGCATGGTTCTTCAGAGGAAGTGCGGTAGCTCTTGGTATGTTTTGGAAAAATACCTCTAAAAAAGTAGGGCAGCTCCTGTTACCACTGATAATTCTGTATGAGGAAAGGCTGTAAAAACCAGGACTACGAAGAGTCATGGTAGTTGTACAATTTCCTCTTAATTAAGTGGTTGTGTCTCCACACTGATTTGAAGAGCCAGCAGTGATGGGAACAATGACAGTACAGGCTTTGTGCTCAGATTTGGGATGTCTTGGTGTCCCTCTGTCCCAGTGTCCCATCAAAAAAGCTTCTCCTAGGCATTCATCATGGATGCACTTATTCCTGTGTGGTAGAATTGATCCACCTCAGGCAGCACAGTGGGGGTTGGTCCCATCCTCTTCATAAACAAATGAAAGTGCTCTTGAAAAATGTTCATGTCTTGTTTTTGGATTGAATTAATCTGCAGGAAAGGCTGGGAGACATAGACTGTGTGCATTTTGTTTCAGATCTATTTTTTTCCCTCAAATAATTGTTTATTTAATTTTAAGGTAGGTACAGCTGAAGATCCATAAGACAGTTTCATTTCAAATGCTGCAAGGCACACATAGTGCTGCAGTATTTCATGTGCAGCAATGTCCCAGGAACTATGGCAACTGGGGACTTGTGAAGCTGTTTTTCAACATGGGTCTTTTCCAGCTGACACAGGACAAGACTGTGTCTGCACCTTACTTGTACCAACTGCTTGGCTTGGCCTTCCCTTCCCACCTAACATCCTGAGTTCAAGTTTCTAAAAATTAAAATTTAAAAAAAGCACATGACTTTTACAGGCTTTCTCCAGGGAGTAAGGACATGCCTGTCTTTGTTTGCAAGTCAAATTTAAGCTGCTTTCTAAGTCTCAAGTGAGAGTATGTGCTAAAGATGGAAATAAGAGGCCTACAGGTTTTCATTCTGTGACCTGGGAAATGAATGGGTGAAAGGATTTGGTATTGTTGCTTTTTTAAATAATTGGCCTTGGGCATCTTTCCGAAATCTGTTTCCATGGCTCAAGAGGGCTACAGGAGGTAATAAAGGTTACCAGGTGTAGGATTTTCTCTTTAAAGCAATAAATCAAATGTAAAAATCTGTGGCAAAAGTAATTTAATTTAAATTACTGTATTTCTTCTTGAACAATATTTTTTTTCCTTCCTATGGGTTTATTAAAAAAATTACATGGGTTCAAGTGTTTCATTTTATCTCTACTCTATTTCAAAATAATTTGTGGACCAAAACACTGGTAGAAATTATGTGCAATTAAA
The DNA here is from genome assembly GCA_013399835.1 of Leptocoma aspasia. Taxonomy (NCBI): domain Eukaryota; kingdom Metazoa; phylum Chordata; class Aves; order Passeriformes; family Nectariniidae; genus Leptocoma; species Leptocoma aspasia. The sequence goes on from VXAX01004331.1 coordinate 1,059,850, forward strand.
AGTGATTTGACACGATCTTTGAGATGTTAATATATTCCAACTAATTAATGTATTACAGGATTGGAAAAACTCAGTTATGAGAATTCATTACTGCTCTGCCAAGAAACGAACATGACTTGTTTCAAGAATCAGTTTCCAATCAATGTTATTTTCAATTTCTGCTTGCCATACTTAGGTTGCAAACACCACAGACATATGCCTGCTAAAAGAAAAGCCTTTGCATTGGAATAAGAAAACATCTCTGGAGCCCTTCTCCTTAATAATGAGTTAATTTTCTTGCAGTGGTTTTCCTGACATCAAAAATATGGGCCAGATAAGCTGCAAAACTTGTGCCTGCAGGCTGAATTTTCCGGAACAGATCTTCCATGGGATCTGCAGAAATCAAACCAGGAGAAGGTGTGGTAGGCAGGCAGCGTCTCACGTGGCTCCAGCTTGGGATTTTTTGACAGACCAGGACCAGCAGGACTCATTTAGTGCTTGTTCCACTGCTGGTCACGCTGCAGCAGGAGATGAAGTATTAACTGGCCAGGGGCCTGGAAATGGGAGCTCTGGAGTAGAGCGAGACTGTTTAATTTTTGCAGTAAAATATCAGGATGCATTTACCAACAGTTTCAGCTAGCAAAAAATAAAGTTTGGACTGGATTTGTCTGTTTGCCCCTGGAAGGGGCCAGGTGTTCACCTGGCAGGCTGATTGCCTGCTGCTCCCTCCAGCCCAGCTTTTGGCAGACTCACATTTTGCATGTGAGGGCACTGGTCACCTAAAACCAAAGGAAAGAGGCTGAACTTTATAAGGGTTTGAGTTTCTGTGCTTTGAAACTGTGGTTTCATGCACCTGGCAAGCTGCTTGAATGGATCAGCACTGCCAAAAGGCTCATCCTCTTTTTCCCAGCCATGAGGTCCTGTGGCTTCCTGTGGCCAGTTCAGCTCACCCATCCTGGAGAAAGCATCTGTATCCTTCTCCTTGCTGGGGTGGCTCTCTGAAGTGACCCAACCAGACTGACTGGAACGTATCATGGGACAGATGTGAAAAGGGGAGAGGGAGTGAGACCTCTCTTGCTTTGGGGGAACTGTAATGTTATTTCTCTTCTTCTGAGGGGATTCTCCAGATATCAAGCATTCTGCTAAGATCACTCTTTTTGTATCACCATGCCCCAAAAGCAGCTGAGAACTTCCTGAAACTCTTTTAAGTGCCAGACTCACTGGCTTGTATATACGGAGTGATGAGTGGCCCCAAGTGGGACTAGGATAGGCAGCTTGTGACAACCAGCAGTGTCCCAAGGTCAGCTAAAAGTCTGGACATAGGTCTGATTATAAATTATTCTAAGGGCTAATTTTTTTTTTATTTTCAGTGACTGTTTGCAATAAGGTGTATAAACAGTGCTGGAAAAATGGACTGAAAAGTCTTCTATACTCAAACTGTTCTCACCTGTGCAATATCTCCTTCCAGCCCTCTTCATGCAGGATCGATGGTTGCTTGCAGAGAAAAATGCTCCCTTTTATAACACTGGGGTGCAGATGATTAGACTGAGCTGTCTGTCAGTCTGCCCTTTTGTTACTGTCCTCTGAGGCTTGACATTTTTCTTGTTCAAATTTGTTTGTTCATTCCTTCTGCAGAAATCAGCTGGACTGTGTTAGCAACTAGCTGAAAGTAGATAGAGGCTAAGTACCATAATTATTGTTGGAGAGCCAAGCTGGAAGATTTACAAACCCAGGCCACTTCAGGAGCAAAAGACAGAGAAAAATTTAGTGCTCTTGATTCTCAGGAGTTTGAGAAATCCTGACTTTGCAATGTTTTTGGGTTTTGGGGTAGAGTCAGGGACATCAGCGAATAAATAGTGATTTCATAAAATTTTGTTGTGGTTTTAGTTTGGGTTTTGTTTTTTTAATTTCCCACCAGTTTGGGAGTGAAGGATGACTATTCTCTGCCTAGAGAAGCAGGGAGGAAATATGACATTCCCTTGGCAGATAGGAGATGTTTCAACCTTTTGAAGCTGGGAAATTTGTAGAGGCACCTCCCAAGCACCTGGCTGATGTAACCCTTTAGTTATAGCATAAAAGGAGGCAGCACTGGCAAATGCATCACTACATATTGAGCACTCCTGACCATGTAGGAAGGATCCTTGCCCTCTGGCCATGTGCTAAATCTGTTCAGATCACATGTAGCCAATCTGGCCCCTGAAGCTGCACATAAACATATTTTTGAGACTTGCTAAATGAGATGCCTTGAGCATCATATCAATGCCTCTTGGCCATGTACAGCTCTTTCATGCAGAGCTCTTGCTGGATCTTCCCTTTAGGGAAATTAGACCGTGTGACATCTATACAACACAGGATTGCTCTGATAAGATGATACAGTACTTGCCAGAATATTCTCATGACCTGGGAAGTGTTTATAGAGAGTGCCCAACAAGGAAGTTGTGTAAACCTGCAGTCTTGGATTACATTCCCTTTACTTTCTGATTACCACTAGAGTAAGCATGGACAGTTTTGGTATCCACAGAAGCAGAATTATTAGTACCTCAAGAATCTCCAGGCCTCAGTAAAGGATTAGGTGGCTGCTGAGTAGGTTTTTTATGTAATCTAAATCCCAGTTTTGCGGTTAGGCCCCTAAAGCTTGTCCAAGACTTTCGAAGTGCATTTCATAGTACCAATCTCCATCAGTGTTTTGGTTGCTAATGGACTCAGGCATCAGTCCCAGGGGAACCTGTCAGTTCACAAGGTTGCAATGAGAGGGACACTGTTGGGCAGCAGACTCAGAAATGTATCGTGGTGGCAGAAAAGTTTTGCATGAACGCAGAGGAATGACTCCAGGGGACCAGTAACATACACTGGTCTCCTGGGCTCCTTTTTGACAGTGTCAACAAGGCACTTGTTGACAGTTTTCAAACTACAGCTACTGTAAAGGAATGATTAAACAGGTGGTGCTAACACTGACTGCTTTACATGAAGTCAATATATCACTCTAGTCCATGGCACTAATACCTTAAACATGAAAAGTGGCCTGTGGCCATTGATGAAGGAGCCAATTTCTGTACTTTGCTAAATCACTTTGGGAAAAATAGAAATGATCAATTTAGGCCTCCAGCACAAACATGCACTTGCCAGCTCTCCAGTTGAAGATTTCCACTCTTGGAATAGGCATTGCCTTGCTTAGATGAGATCTTTGGAGTCTGCTGCCAGGTCTTTTGCCAGAATCATTAAACTGCTTGAAATAACAGCACTGTCATTTGTCTTCTATTTGATAGCTTGTGGGCATAAATCCAGAGCAGCATGAGCACAAGATCAGGAGTTTTCTCTCCATTTGAAAAAAAAATTTAAAGTTTTTCTTGAGTTTCAATAGCATATGTACCAGGTGCAGAGCTTTATGCTGTCTAATGCTCTTCAATGCCCTCAGCCAAGAGTAGGAGAGAGTGCTTGCATGGCACAGAGGCTGCCAATAAAGCAGCTCTAATCTGTCACTGAATGTCGTGGCTGGTAACACTTTGTACAGCAATAGAATACAACAATGAACTACTGGACCTTCTATTGATTTTTCAAGAACTGCTGTTCTGTGCATTACAATGCAAAAGAGCTGAGGAATATAATTTGCTATGAATAAGCATCGTAGTTACCCATGTGTTTATTTTTTCCTGACAATATTTAACAGTTAACTAACAACATGTCCTGACGATACTGACTGGATTCTGGGTGCGTGGATGTGTTGCAGGACTTGATTCAGCACTGTGAATAACGAAGGCTGTTGGTATAAGAAGGCAGCTTTATGTCATCTGGCCTGGCCTCCTTTACAGTTCAAGTCAGACAACCCCTCCAAGCACTTGTGTGACCCCTTTGACCCATCTACAGAAGAAGACAGCCCATCCTCTCCTACTAGTCAAAGTAGAGGAACCACCAATGCCATTGGTAATTTTTACTACCAATGAGTCATTGTTTGCTTTTAAACTCTGCCTTTGTCTATTTTAACCTGTTTAGCTTGCAGCTATTTGCCTTTTGCCAGTGGTTTAAAGCACTTGGTAAATCCCTCTAGCAAAATATGATGGATTTTTCACTATAAACTAGAGACAAACCTTGTAAGTCTCTCACCATCAGATACTTCTGTCAGCCCTCAAATTGTTTTCTGTGGTTGTTTTCTGCTTTCTCTTCATTTTTCCAGTGTCTGCATTTGGCCAAACACAGAGTAAAAATCAGATTGTAGCAGCACTGAAGAAGTAGCAGGATAAGATAGGATAGGATGGGCTAGGATGGGCTGGGCTAGGATAGGATAGGATAGGATAGGATAGGATAGGATGGGATGAGACCCAGCATTCCGTGGTTGGATGCCTGGCTTCCCCACTTCCCACAGCTGCAGCCCTGTCACCTCTCCAGGGAGGTGCCTGTGCTTTCTTTTGACACTGTAATTTATCGTCGGCTCTTTTGCACACCCAGAGGTGCAGCAGCTTCAATTATTTCCAGTGATTTGATTTCTGACTCATTGCTGAGGTTGGTGGTGGTCCAAAGAGTAGGTGCCCCTGCCCAGAGATCTCCAGGAAGTCCAGCACAGCAGGAGACTGTGAAAGCTTCTGGCCCAGGGTCCGACACAGGTATGGTGGTACCTGGCAGTGGTAACAAGCAACATCAAAGAGCTGCCCTTTCTTCAGCACCTGAGAGATTTGAGAGCTCAGCCCAGATTTGGGAGGAGGGTCACTAATTCAGTGACTGTTTGAGGTGTGGTAAGTAAATAGGCTCCGGGAGGAGTGCCTGGATGTGGGGAGACCCTGCCCAGGTCAATTGGTCTCTTCTCAAGAATGGTGATGGTGCACCAGAGAGAAAAGATGCTGATATCTGACAGATGCTAATATATGACAGAAAGGTTTCTGCTCTCTCTGTCCGTCACTGCTTAAGCCTCACAGTGAGCCTGTGTTCTGAAAGCACCACTTTGGGCATCTTCCTTCAAAGAGGACGCAAGCATCTGGCAATGCTGACTGGGACATCCAAACCCCAAAGAGTAGTGGGATGTGCATACCAGCCCTGGCATCTTTGGATGATCATTCAGGTGATCAGCTATTTATTTACTCAGGCTGTGGATCTCCCCATGCTGAGGTTCCCAAGGCACCCCACAGGGTCCCACTCCTAGGTGGCCCCTGTGCTTCAGGTCCTGCCTCTCTCTGAACAAGGAACGAGTGTCCCCCAGCCCTTTTGGGGATATAGGATTTGAAATACCTTTGCAGTAGAGGGAATATTGTGGTGCTTTTACAGCCCAAGGTGCTATGTTAAGCCACTGAGCAGACACAGCTATTTTGCTGGCAGCTTTACACAGTGAATAGTTTGGATCCAGTGCTCTGAGGTGTTTGGGGTGGTTTTTCTTTGTAATTTCAAATGAACAGGTCCCTAATGTTACCTCAATTAGCCTGAGATAATTTGTGGTAGAGTTTTTTATTAAAAAAAAAAAAATTTCTTTTAATAGTGAAGTCTTTGCAAGTAAAAGGCCCTGTCAGAGCACTTTAAAAGTGATTACAGTGACTCACATTTTTAATGGCTTTTTTTTTTCATCTCAAAAATGGCTTTTTTCCAAATAAAATCCTACAAGGCCTCATATAACAAACAAGGGTTACTGCTCTTTTCCACACATAACATGAAAAATATCCTTGAGCGGAGCGAGCTGCAGCCCATCTGCTGTAGCTTGGCCGGCGTGCGGCACGGCTCCCTGGCCATTACGCATGGCTCTGGCTAAAGCAAACCACCTGCTTCCTGCACCGGGGCCCGCAGCCTCCCCCGTGCTTCTCCGAGGAGGAAACCCATCCCAACTGCTGATGGGGATGACAACCTTGGCATTCCCTTTCACTGCATTTGTTCTTATGCCATTTGTTGTTCACTCAAGTGCTCCGTGGACTTTCGTCTTCTTTTCCATCCAAACTAGAAAAAGGCAGGTTCTGCCAGGGATAAATAGACTCTTACTTTCCTGTCTATTGCGCTCCCTTAATCTCCAGCTGCAGTCAGCAGTCTTCAGTTGGGAACCCAAAAGGGCACCCATGAAAGGGCAGGGAAAGGAGAGAAACGTTGGGGTAATTTTGCCAAGGAGCAATCTCAACATCAGCCCTTCCTCCCTGATTCAGGGTCTGATGCTGCACATGTTTAACTGAGCTGAGCCTTCCATGTTTCCCACTTATGTCAAACACGTACTCACTTTAATTCCAGAAGCATCCCTGACATGTACTTCCAGACACATTTCCTAAACGCTTATAGGACAGACAAACTGTCATTTTGCAAAGAATGTGCTGAGCAGAAAATGGCATTTCCTCCAAGCTGCTTGCCACCATGCTGCAGGGCTCTGCCAGCACCGTCAGACTGCACCTGCTGAGCATCCTCTCATGGCCATCACTGTCCACGAAGGGAAACCTCTGCTCATCTGGATCACTGCTCAGAGCAGATGAGGGATGCATCATCCAGCAGCTACATGGGGAGGGTGCCCTGCAGCCCTGGGCCTAAGAGGTGGGCACGGATTCAAAGGATGCAGCACTTTACAAAACAAATGGCTTTCTATGGCCTAAGTGAGGTCAGGGTACACTGCTCCAGTTTCCTCTTAGTGCTCAAAACATTAATGTGAAGTTTAAAAGTACAAGTTGAAATCCTTTCCCAGTCTGAACTGGAGACTATTAGCAGTGTCTCCAGGATCTGGAAGAACCAGACTATTGGGAAAAGAGGACTTCTGCTCAGCCTTGACTCTGCTGCAATGGTCTGGAGGGTGCTGTGGCAGCACTTCGTATTGCCATCTATACAAGATGCTTCTTTCCTTCTGTTTTAAAAAGAAATTAAATCCAGTGCTGTTGTTTTGCTAAGAAATAAACAGTTTTCACTACCTTCTTCACTGAAGTTAAACCATACTGTTAAATTCACTGACTATAAACAGCCATCGGTGGCACTCTGAGGTAAAGTCCTCATATGAAAAACTTCCTCTCACAGGAGAAAAATTTGGCACTTTTATGATCAGCTCAAAATGTGGTCTTACAGCAGAGAACAAAGCAGTGCTGCCAGCTGTGCCCAAGACCAAGATATTTTTCTTCTTGAAATATGTGTTATTGGACAAAAAAATATTCATGGATATGTGTGGTTAACTGCATACTTATGTGGCACTGATCAATATTTCATTTTACCCACCCTATCATGTGTTTTTTAGAGTGCCACATTCCATGCCACTCAGTGCTCACAGTGCACCTTTCTATTATTTCTTTTTTAGAACTGAAGTTGGGCAACATGCAATAAATATCATTAAAACTCAGTAAAATTAGTTATTTATGATGCATAAATAAATTATTTAATGTAAAATAACATCACATCTTTAAACATGTCATTAACCATTGGCCAAAACAAAATCATACCTTAAAAATGTATCATGTTTATCTGGCCAAAACTCAAGCCTATGTTAGTTCATTTTGTTATGCTAAATGGTGGCTTTAAACACACCAAGCCACTGGCAGAGTGAGGTAGCAGCTGGGCTGCACAAAACAGGGTAAAATGTGCAACATGCACTTCACTAAATCACTGGTTAAGGTTATCTCAACATCAAACTAGAAGAATAGAGTCCAAAAAAATTACAGGACTCTGTTTCAGCAAATGTTGGTGCTCACAGACTGCAGAAGCCACAGCAGATACCAGGGTCCCTGTGCTTTACTTCAGCTGTTTAATAGCTAATAACCAAACTGCTGGGGTTAGCTGGGGGTTTACTGGGAGGCATTCAGACTCCTGCCTTGAGCCTGTAGTTACAAAATATTGTGTCCCGGTACAGGTAGGAGACTCTCCTGAATGCCTGGCTGCTTGTGGGTAGGACAATCTTCTGGTGCCCTTTTCCAAAAAATTGAAAGCAGATTAAGTAAGTATAGCTCTAAAACGTGGCCTCCTCCTTTCTGGAACAGCTACGCCTGTTGACTCTTCCCCATGCCCTCCATTTGCCTTTCACAGCAGGACTTTGGGGTCCTGCTGTGTCCCTGGTGATGAAGGAGGCACCAGAGCTGTCAGCAGTCAGGGCACCAGCTTGAGTCCTCTGCACACATTTGCATTTGACATCTTCTGCTTACAGTGTTGTCCTGAATCCTTCTGGGTCAGCCTCATATGCAGCATTTCTGAGTAGGCCCATGGGTGTGTCTGCAGTACAAATAATTCACTTAGATAAAAGGCAGCTGTAGGAGCCAGAAGATAAGGGGCTAATCTGTATGTCTCAAACACTGATAGCCAGACAGTTATGGAGCCAACCAAGGATTGTTGGTAATAACCATGCCTGTGAGAAAGAACAGGATGTGTCTGGACAAGGGTGGCATACAGAGGAAGGGCAGCACCCTTCTGGGACAAATGTTCTTGTTCTGGCTCTTGGAAATAAGCACAGCACAGAGGAGTGCAAGCATGAGAATGAGGCTGAGAAGTGGGCATGGACTGTCAACCAAAGGTCGGTCCAGTACAAGTGGATCAACACCAGGTATGCCCCCCAAAGCACTCTGGCTCATTTCCAGAAAGGTCAGAAAGAACAGACTGCTCACAATAACTAACTTGCATAAAATACAATAAATTTAGGTTCAGGGCTGGAAAAAATTGTCTATAAAATAGCACATGCAGGACCCTAGACAACCCATCAGCTGGACCAACTCTGGAGCCAGGACCTCCCTCCCTTCCTTCCTTCCTTCCTTCCTTCCTNAAGTAAGTATAGCTCTAAAACGTGGCCTCCTCCTTTCTGGAACAGCTACGCCTGTTGACTCTTCCCCATGCCCTCCATTTGCCTTTCACAGCAGGACTTTGGGGTCCTGCTGTGTCCCTGGTGATGAAGGAGGCACCAGAGCTGTCAGCAGTCAGGGCACCAGCTTGAGTCCTCTGCACACATTTGCATTTGACATCTTCTGCTTACAGTGTTGTCCTGAATCCTTCTGGGTCAGCCTCATATGCAGCATTTCTGAGTAGGCCCATGGGTGTGTCTGCAGTACAAATAATTCACTTAGATAAAAGGCAGCTGTAGGAGCCAGAAGATAAGGGGCTAATCTGTATGTCTCAAACACTGATAGCCAGACAGTTATGGAGCCAACCAAGGATTGTTGGTAATAACCATGCCTGTGAGAAAGAACAGGATGTGTCTGGACAAGGGTGGCATACAGAGGAAGGGCAGCACCCTTCTGGGACAAATGTTCTTGTTCTGGCTCTTGGAAATAAGCACAGCACAGAGGAGTGCAAGCATGAGAATGAGGCTGAGAAGTGGGCATGGACTGTCAACCAAAGGTCGGTCCAGTACAAGTGGATCAACACCAGGTATGCCCCCCAAAGCACTCTGGCTCATTTCCAGAAAGGTCAGAAAGAACAGACTGCTCACAATAACTAACTTGCATAAAATACAATAAATTTAGGTTCAGGGCTGGAAAAAATTGTCTATAAAATAGCACATGCAGGACCCTAGACAACCCATCAGCTGGACCAACTCTGGAGCCAGGACCTCCCTCCCTTCCTTCCTTCCTTNTTATCTCAGGAACCATTCTCTGAAATCTTGCAGAAAGGAGTGGTCCCCGGAGCACAGGTGGAGAAATGCTCTCCCAGGGCAGGGACACAGCAACATCTGAGAGCAGAACTGCATTGTTCCCTAAAGCTGCCAGGTTGGTCAGGGATGGCTTGGACAGCAGGGGGTGGTTAGACCTCTCCATTGTTATTCACAGCTTTAACTAACAGCAGAATAGAAAACATCACTATAATTGTTGCCATAGGGAAATAGGGAAGGAAATGTTTAAACCCAGTGCAAATACAACCCATGCTGGTCTGCTGTAAGCATTCGTGGAAAGTCAGAGATCAAAGATCTCCTGGGTTTTCCCATGGACTAGAGCATAAAATCAGAGTTGATACAGTCAATACCTTACACTTTCTGACTGATGGCAGTGGTGATCAAAACATGCAGGAACTGAGAGGGAGTGCAGATTTTAAGGGCAGTTGCATCAGCAGTCACAAATGTAAGACCATACCAAGGAAAAAGGGTGGGGGACTCTAGATGATAAGGACAGTAAATGTATGGATCCCTGAAAAGAGCCAAATTTCCAAAGGGTTTCTTTCATTTTCTGGATTGAGAAATGATTGTCTTTTAAGAGCCTGGCAACATTTTCGTAGTGCAGAAGAGGTGCTTCAGAAATGAGACATATAAGGATGTTCTGACTAAGAGCAGAACTCTCTCCTCCATCAAGTTTCCTTTCAAATAGTAATAAAATGTAAATATTGTAGTCTCCTCTACTTACAGCAGTCCTGCTTTTCTGTTGTTTTTAAGGAGCACTTAAGAAAGACATGTCTTTTTCCTTCATCTGTAGGAAAGCAATAAAATTACAGTCATCTGAAAAATACCGGCATTAGGTCAAAAAAGGATTACACAGAAATATGTCAGGGAAAAAAAAGAAAATTAAATATTTGTTACAGTTTAAGAGAACTGAATTCCTCTAAATGAGTAGCACATTTATTGTGAATGTCAAAATTTTCAAAGGTAATCTCTTAAAAAGTCAACAATCAACACTCACATGGTTCAGAGTCTTTACAGAAAAAAACAGTCATAAAACTTGGGGGTTGAATAATCACTGCTCTTCTCTCTGCCCATTGCTTTCTTTCTTTAAATAAGAGTACATGCACCTGTGTGTATGTGTGTGTGTGTGTGTGTGTGTGTGTGTGTGTGTGTGTGTGTGTGTAAAACAACACAAATCTATCAAATAGCGAGACTTATATGTCCCTGCATTTATCATGCTTTGCTGACTCCAAAATTTGTAATTCTGGAAAACAAAGTCTTGTTTCTCCCCTACAGGAAGAACTTACTTTTTCTTGCCTAAATCATCACTTAAAACATTTTAAAATTAAAACATGACTAAACTTAAACATTTTCATCTGGAGTAAGTGTTGTCCAGAGGTTTGGGTGGTCAGCTTTGATAATTTGGCTTCTATGAAGCCATTTGCAAAGAGGAAAAAAGTGTTGTTGTAAGTGATTTCAGTTTTTTTCAAAGATTGCTTTCTTGATAATGTTATACAACAAATCCCTAAAAGCTGGTTTATAGGCCAGCTCCACAAGACAAACAGTGAACAAATTGGCCTGGGCAAGAAAAGCTTTCCTAAGATAATAAAAACAACTTGTGCCGGCACTGTGAGAAAGAAGACAGCTTTCAAAATGTTTATCTTCAAGCTAAAATACAAGTCCCAAGTCTGAGTTTGAAAAGCAACTGAAAAATTGTTGTCTTTGGTGAGGAGCTGATGCGCAGTGGGGGGCAGGGGGGCCAGGCTGTGAGCATCACCAGGTGGGCCTGGGGCCAGCAGGTCAGCTGGGATGGCCCCAGGAGGAGCTGGGCAGGGACCTCCTTCCTCTGACACATCCCCCTGGTCTCAGAGGCACATCCTCTGCCAGCTGTGTCACAGCCCCTCCTCACACCCACACCCAGCACCTTTAGCTCTCAGATTGTCACTCCCTTTTGATCCCTCCATCCATTAGCACCTATGGATGATCATGCTGTACAACTCTTTTGCCTCTCCTGCATTTTCCATGGACCACCCTACTGTTGGGATATCCAAAATACCCTTTTCTTTGCCAACATATCCTTCTCCTATTGCTTCGCTTCACGTTGGCTTCATGCAACAACTTATTTAGGCAATGATTTATATTAAAACCTAGGGTGAGAAGAAAGGCCAACATGGTGAAAAGGCTTTGGCTGAAACCTCACTTTTGGTCCCTAACCTGAAGAAACTGCCACCTCCTGATTACAGATTTCCCACCATTTCAGTTGCCTGCAGCCCAGTGGTTTTGTGTATTTTGAAACATTTCATTCACAAGAAGAAAGGAAGCAAAGTTCAGCCATTACTGCATGAGCAAGAAGTGGAGAAAAAAAACCCTCTCCTCATTAAAAAAAAATACTCAGACCTTTCCCTGCCTTCCCCTACAGTCCAAGCAGGACTTCAAGCAGAAGGCATTTTCAGGCACTACTGGCATACATTTGCTATGCAAGTATGTCCATGGAATGCAACACAGAGCCAGGTCCTGGAGGAAACTTTGTTGTTAATTGGACAGTTACAGGAATTTGGATATCACCTAAGGAGCATGTGAGATTTACATTACACCACATGCAGGACCACTGTCTCATGAAATAAACAGTCTGAGGAAGCCAAGGGTCTGGAGAGGACAAACCCCTTGCCCAGGGTGAGCTGTTGCTGTGACAAAACTGTTGGTAGAGGTCTCCTCTGTAAGCCTCAGCCCTGCATGTCTGGCTGTTTGCTGGCTGCAGATCAGAGTTTGGACAAAGCTTCTGGGCTGTCCCCTGCTCACTGTGAGTTCTTCTGCTGTGCCACCTGCAGAGGCTATTAGGCTACAAAAAATGCACCTTGCTCCAAAAATGCAAGCAAGTTGAACATCTAACTAGAGAACACAGTCACAGCAGATTTAGTTCTGAAGATCGATTTCTTTGAGAACTAGGGAAAAATAGAGCCCAACAAACCACACAAGGGTGCAGTAAATATTGGCAATCTCTTCGGAGTCCTTCACAGAGGAGTGACATCTTTGCCCAGGGATCATCTCTTACTTCCATCTCTTTTCTGGTTAAGAGTGGCATCTCTGCTTAGTAAATACCTGATCTGTCCTCAGTGCATTTTGTGCTACTGAGCAGCTTTATTGCGACAGGAGATGGCACAGAGGCACAGAAGCCAAAATCTCTTTAGGGCCTCAGAGACATCACATCAGCTGTATCAGGAATAGCATATAACATCCAAGGGGAAAAGATTAAAACACCATACTTGTGAAAAACATGGTTGAGAAAAAGTTTCAGACCTGCCTTGTTTGTTGCGTGGTTAGCAGCTACAGCTTAGGCAGAGTCATTACTGCTACAGCAGCTCTGCAGCCCTTCTTGCAGACAGAGCAAAACACAAATATTGAAGTATGTTAGAGGTCTGTAGCAATATGGGAAAGGGCCAAAATGGATGGTGGCAAATAGTGGGGAAAAGGTCATGAGAAAAAAAATGAGGGAAGTAAGTTGTATTAAGCAGAAAAACAGGGCATGACCCTACCATTTGGCAAAGTTACAGAAATGTTAACCTTTGGAAATGCTATTAGTTCATTGCTGTTGGAAAGTTGGCTGGAAAGGCAACACTCAGGACTGACTCAGTTCTAGGGTTTCTGCTGTGCTAAGCACAGTAACACATGAACACACCTCCTCCCCGCTTGGAGGCACGCTCATAAGGAACAGCCACTAAATACTGTTATTCCTAATATTTTGCTACCCTGGGCAACCAACCATCAACTCCACTCGGCATGACATAGCCTGCAAGAACTAGATAGTCTAGAATCAATTTGCTACTCCAGTTGAGTTTGATTTTATGATCTTAACACTTGTCATTTTGGGAAGGAACAAAACATTCACTGTTCCCAGGGTATGTAATGCTACTGGGAAGCCATAAATTTTAATTTGGTGCTTTATTTCCCTCATGAAGAGATGTTGTTCATATGTGCTGTCACAGCCGGGGGTTCCTCGTTTTTTCCTTGTCCCTTCATTAAGTTGGAACATACTCAGAAACACGACAGCTTTTGTTTCCATCAATGATGGATGTTAAAGTGAGAGTTTTGGTCTGGTTTCCTTGGACTAGGAATTGTTTCCCATGAAATTTTCTGCTGGATGAGCTGGCACTCCTGGCTCCCTCTCCAAGCTCTGCCAATCACTATTTTTTTTCTCTTCAGCATTCAGCTTGAATTTGAAGTGGCAGGATATAGAGATTGATGGTTTTATTCTTTAGAGGAAAGGAATCAATTCCGAGTGCATGCCGGAGCACAAAAGAGACTTGGGGAAGAGAAATGCTCTGCCAATTTATCCAAGTGTTTTTCAGGGATTCAAAGTGGAAACAGAAAACTTATTAAAATATTTGTATATTTTATTTTAATGAATATTTTAATTTATTGGAAAAACCTCTCTATGGAGGGTCTCTCTATTCTCTATTGGAAAACCCATACTCTATGGAGGCTCCTGTAAGATATATTGCTTCATATTTTGGAAAAAATACCTGGATGTCTAAAAGCTTAGAAAAAGTAGCTGTTTTTCATTCTTTTCCATAGTGTTTTCCACTTGAAAAACTTTTATTGTGACAAAAAATGGAGGTACACACAGTAGAAGGCTCAGTTAATAGAAGTATGCCTACAGCAGTCTGTAAGAACACTGAAAGACAGGTGTTACACCAAAGAAAATCTTAATGATGGAAATCAAAGTTCAAAGGACAATCTTTTAAGGGTTCCTTACAATTTGATGTTATGGAATAAAGGTATATCCCATCTGTGAGGTCAGAAGCCCTGTTTAGCTCCTGTTTGAGAAAGAGACTCAAGCTTCAGTCAGGAGATTGGCTGAAGCTTTTAATATTTTTCAATACTCAGTGGTCTTAGCATTTTGAGGACTGAAAAGGAGGAAACATATGTTTGTCTCCAAGTCTAGGTCCCTATAGAGTAATTTATGTCCTTGAAAATATGCAAATTAATTTTACAAATGGATTTGGATAAGACTCAAGTTTTAATGGTCATCAATTTTGTGACCTTGCACATAGAAGAGGTGACCTCTTTTACTGCTTAATAGACTCTGAAATCCAGCTGACATGTGGAGTTCACTATTTTCAATGGTGAAAGGAAGTTATTATTTTTGGTGAGGTTTTTTGTTCCCGTCCCTGAAGACCACATGAAATCTGGCTACTGTCCTGGGACTTGTAGATCAAGTTATTGTCTTTATAGTCCTTGGAGTTAATCTAATAGCCTGGGATCCTGACTGCAGAAAACATTTGAAGAAAAATGAATTTACGTTGTATTTCCTGCATATTTGTGATAGCTGTTTGGCAAAACTAGCAGCATCCCCCCTCTTGTACTGTGGGACAGCAATCTTTCAGCTTTTGATGGTCTTTTACAGAAGGAAACCTGAATAAAAAATAAGGGTTTCAAAATAAAGGCCAAGATTTACTCAGAAGAGGATCAAAGACAGACACAGCACAGACGTAGCTATTCCCTCTTCTGTGGTCTTTACACTTCTACAGGAAAGTTGTCAAACAATGAACAATTCCACACCAAATGGCAAGGACACAGAGTATGAACTCATGGGGGGAGCCAGGCTGGATGGGGCTTTGAGCAGCCTGGTCTAGTGGGAGGTGTCCTTGCCCATGGCAGGGGGTTGGAACTAGGCAATCTCTAAGGTCCCTTCCAGCCCAAACCACTCTGTTTCCATGATTTTAAAGTCGGGTGAAGCCTCTTCTGCTGCTCAGGCAATCCACAAAAATTATTTGCTGCAAAAGAACCAGAGATTTAAAAGTCTGTTCACTAGGAAAGCTCTTACCTTGTGTATTTGTCCTTGCACAACACCACCCTGCAGCATCAGTGAGCTCAGGCTTCACACCAGCATGCTGCACCACAGAAAGGGGCTGGGTGTGTATGATACCACAAACAGGCCTTCAGGCAAAGAAGGAATTGCTATTTCCTGGATGCTTCTGCTTTTGTTGGATAATCCAACAAGGAGTAAAACTAATCTTCTACACGTCTACTAACCTAAAAAATGAAAGCTTTCTTAGAGTTTCCCCCCTCCCTCGCCCAAATTAACACAGAATGGCAGGATCAGGATCTCTGAGGTATTTTTTAGACTTACCCTTCCTTCTCCAACATGGAAGGACTCCACAGCTTTGCATGGGAAGGACTGGTTTCCACAGCTTTTGACAGAGGGTGGTGTCACACTGTTCCAAGAGCAACTTCTACTGAGGTTGTTTTCTCAGTGTCCCACTGGGTGCTGCTGGACACCTGCAACACCCCATAAACCTCCTCTGTCCCAACATCAGGTGTGGGAGACTTAAATCTGTAGTTTGGGGTTGCCATTTCAGAAGTTGGGCCATTGTGTGCTGCCTATTGGCGTAAAAGTAAGTTCTTAAGGACACCAACAGAAACTACACCTATATTATTTAATAATTAACTCTAATGAATACAAATAATTAATGCCTCAAAATACAGTAGCTCAGCGAAAGCCCTAAAAAGACTAAGGGAAACTACAATTAATTATTTTTTAAGACATTCTGCAGACTACTATGTACTAATGCTCATTTTCATCTGCTTCTCTTTGAAAAAACAAAAACAACTGGTTACAGTTCTCAACCAATTTCATAAATTTTTGTGTCTTCATTTGGAACCCCCTTCATGTATTTGCCAACTAATTTAAAAGAATTATTGCATTGCAAAAATATTCAGAAAACCTGGATGCAATTGATTCCTGTAAGACACACTGTTCTAAAGGAAAATAAATTATCTATTTTTAACCCTTTAATCCCTGCTGGTCTGTACCAAAACTACTTCCACATGCATCATAAAAAAAAGCCAAAAATCACTGCGTTAAGCAGCTGCCCATCTGAAAAGTGTATTTTTAATTGCAGATTTACTGTTTGTTTTTCTGTGCATGCACTCTGGATTTTCTTCAGTGCTGAGGAACAGTAACAGACTTTGATGTGTATGATCCCTCTTTCCCACCCAACCCTACTCATTCTGAGCAATTTGCTTTGCCTCTGGGTTGAAGCTTTCTTGGATGACACCTGATACAACCCAGGTAAGATTTTTACAAGTATATGTACTGTATTTATAAATAACTACAATTGCAGCAGACCCACAAGATTCATCTCTAGAGCCACAGTTAAAACAACTGGGGTGTCTCTAGTGGGTAGAAGGAAGGGGCTCACTCCTGAAGTGGTATTTAAAATAATTTCTGAGTAATAAAACTCTAGATAACTCAGGTTTTGCCTGTCCAAGTTTGTTTTTATTTCATCCTTTTGTTAAAGACAAAAAAAAAAAAAGGCCTTTAATATTCCCTAATTTGAAAAAAGAGAGCAAACCCAGAAGTGATGTGTGAGACAGCTTTGATGGACACACAGGTTTGCAGGTGCTCGAGCTCTCCCATCCATCACAACCATTTTGGTCTTTTTAAAAAAAAAACAGTTTCTGGGCTAAGAACAGGATGCTGAGAGAAGGACTGAACTGAAACAGCTTTCTCATCCTGGCTATTTATTTGATCTTGAGATGAAATGAAATACTCAATTGCACCATCCTTTCTGGAAAGTTGCAGAAAATCCTCACATATTTGGATAATGAAATTTGAATCACTCTCTTCCTTCAGACTGCTTTTTCATTTTCTGCTTTACTCTTGCTGTGTCCTGAATGTCTTTTTGATTTTCTTTCTTAAGAATTTGACTTAGCTAGTCAGAATAACAGCACTGCTGTAAGCCCATGATGAAAAGACAACTAGAATATATCAAGTAAGCTGACGCTGGTAGATGTTACACACATTTTACAGTGTCTAAAAAATGTTTAAAAAAATCATTCTGTGCAGACATATTGCTACTGTAGAAGAAACTCAATTTCTTTAAGACACCCAATGCAATAAATAAAAGTTGTGTTTTGTCTTTTGTCACTCCACCTTTTGTCTTTTTACTTTGCAAACTACCTTGAACTCATTACTTTGACCAGTGTCAAGCTGGCTCTGACTTTCAAAGCTGCCACAACATGGTTTCAGCCCATATCCCCTGTCCTTTCTGAGTTCTCATTATGCCATACTATTTTACTTGCTCTTGCAGGGATTTGATGAGACCAGCGTTCACAAAGAACTGTAGTACAGCTGAGTTGAATCTGCAAGAGACAAATTGTGGGTGCTGTCTACATTGCTGACCTCTGGGAATATAATTTAGAAGCATGGGATTTTGGGTTGGAGTTTTCTGTATGTTGCATTCTTGGAAAACAGAACAGTGCTACTGCTTTTCTGAGTCTTAGTGTTTCAGAAATCTGCCTTTGGTGGTTTACTCCCCCAAGCTCTGTTCCTACTACCTACCTCACGTGGACATGAGAATGGATCAGGTTTGACACATCTGGCTCTTCCAGATTTAGAGCACTGAAAGAAAACTGTCATGCTGAATTTGACAGCTCTTTGTCTGCATATGCCATGATGCCCCAAGGCTTCTATCTCCACCGAGCAGTCTGACACCCTGTCAATTCTTTTTTTTTGTTTCAACAATCCCAGCTGCCTTTCTGCTGGGTAACTTCTTCCATTACCTACAGGCTGCTAAACAGATTGCCCTGAACATCTTTAACAAACACACAACAATATGGCCCCAGTCCCACCTCACTTCATCCCAGAGCAACCACCACCCTCCTCTGCAACCTCATTTTCCGGATTTGCAATGGTAAATAATGTGTATCTTAGAGCCCCTCAGCTTGGTAGGGCCATTAGTCCCTGTGCCTGTCAGCAGAGCAGGCAACTGCCATGGAAGTCATGGCTCAGCCTGGGAAAAGAGCCTTCCCCAGGTGAGTCAAATGCAGCATTTACACAGCTGTGCTCAGGGAGCCACAGAGAGAGCTACAGGAGCAGTGTGTTACCATTCAACCTCCTCACTGTGCTACAGACAATGCCAAAATTGCCTTCTGTGCTTCGTTTTAGCTTCCAAAAGCTCTTGCCAAGCACAGAATGAGAGCTAAGGGTTTGTGCTGGCATCCATTTTGAGAAAGTTATCTGGAGTATAGCATGGGAACCGGAGAGCTCATGAGAGCTGCTTTCACTAGGCCAGAGCTTCCCAGGTTCCCAAAAATGCTCGTGTATCACAGCCCACAGGAGCTGATCCAGATGCTCTGGGGTAGTTAACCAACGTGTAGCAACTGCAGTAAGAGCAGATGTGTGCTGTAAACTACACCTGATTCAACATGATGAGCACAGACATACTGTACAGCTGATGCCCAGATAACACAGGCTTAATTATCCACAGTTTGATTATCCGGTGTTGACATGGTTTTTATGACTAAATCACCCTTGAGACACACGGAATCTGGAAATCACAACCACAGATAAAAATTTCCTTGCAGCTACATAAAGTCACAGTATTTTCTGACAAATTTTGGCTGAGAGTTTTGAGCATTTTTAACTTATCTGGGTTGCAGTGTATTTTACAAGGAGTGAAGTCTTAAGGCATAAATCATTGACTTACAGGAAAACAACTGTGTAACAATATTACAAGATATACAGAACAGGATGCACTTGGGTTCCAGTTTCTGTTCACTGGCTCACCAGAGACAAGGATCATAAATCAAAAATAGAGAATGGAAATCAAAGAAAAGTAACAGGAAGTGTCAAAATGAAAACCTGGCAGAAATTACCAATAGGAAGAAAAAAAAAGGAAAGACTCCAGATGTTTTTTTAAAAAACAAAAACCTGGGAAAGACTCAGTGAACAAAGGATCTACAAGCAGAAAAGAAAAAAATGATCATTTGAGTAGGGGCTTCTCTTTCTTTCTCACATACAAGCCAGGTCTACTGAGGCAAGAAAATATGTATCTATTAAGAAGATGAGGGAGGTGATGAGGGAAAAAAAACCATATAAACATCACCTCCACTCCTTTCTTCCCAGGAAGCACAGCTCTGGAAACTGTGATCCTAGAAATATTTCAATCAGGCTTACAATTCAAAAGGTTCATTAAATCCGGGATTATTACCATGAGAGAACTTGATCAGAGCAGCCAGGCTGTAAAGTTTAAGGGGCTCCTTATTCACACATAACTACAGGCTGCAGCACTCACAGTCACACGCCAGGAGCGTGTGAATCCCAGCCCTGCCAGCACCAAGCTCTTTCCTCTGGGGCCATCTGCTGGCTCTCCTGCAGATGCTTCCCAGGACCTTTCTGGGACCATGATTGCTTTATCAGGTGCATCAAAGGTGAGCAGTGAGGAGCCATTCAGCATGACTTCTCAGGGAGCTGCAGTCCAAGCTGTGCTGGAAACTGCATCTTTCTTTCCCACATGCCACCACAACTCCCATTGCTGGTGCACATTCTACAATCCATCTTCTGAAGACTTTAAAAGAAAAATCTAGCCCCACTTCCAAGACTTCCCTTGCAATCAGATGTTCTTCCTCCTTCCCCATGTGTGTGCCATATTTAAATGGTCCTATATTTTAATAATTCTGGGGGTAAGGCACACTAAATCTCTCCAGCCAACATTAATAAATTCTTCTAAGACTTTTAAACAAAACTGTGACAGATGAAATTAAGTTGAACATAGACATTTAGAAAGAAAAAGTAATTAACTGATCCATGTTTAATTTCTCTAAGAATCAAATTCAGTCAATAGACTATTAACTGAAGAATACATTACATTTTTATATGTACATGATCGTTTCAGGACATATATTTGTATCATGCTGCTACTAAACTACAGTGTATTACTGTAAATTCCTTTTCAAATTCCTTAACTCAGGAACAGCTAGATGCTTAAGGCTATCATTAGGAAAAAAAAAAAACAAACCAAACCAAAAGAAAAAAACAAAAACAAAAACAAAAAAAACAAACCACCAAACACAAACAACCTACCCACATGCCCCAGGCAAATCAAACACCTTTCTCCCTTTACCCCCCAGCATATTTTACAAGTTTTATGATTGTTTGAACAATATTCATGAACCGTACTGTAACATGAAGAAACCTTCAATTCTAACCCATTCCATAAAAAACTAAAGTTGTGTTTTGAGGAACAAAAATATCCCCTATTATTAACAGAGAATGTGTGCTGACCCACCACTAGCAATTTGCATCTGAAAGGCTTATTACCTTTCAGACTAGGGAGACAGACTGATATGCTTTTCTGTTTAAAAGCTCCAGTTGCTATAATTCAAAATTACATAGCTGCTGTGTATTTTATTTGCATTTCATTTAAGCATTCAGCTTTCTCTACATAGCTCTGTTGCACTGCTGCCATATATTCAGATACAAGGAATCAGGAAAGCCACTTGCTATATACACTGGATCAGACTGCATGCAGTTACATGTGGAAGTGCACTGTAAATTTACAGTCCATCTGAGCAAAGACTTCTAAAATTAACATGATGATTTCCTGTATATTGTTATAGCATCCACTGCTTTGAGGAGAAAAAAAAATGAAGAATATGCTTCTTTAGAGATAAAGAAGATCATGATAATGATCTGTTAGAAATCCTTAGCAATGCAGACGTCAAAAGTAATTCTAGTCTCTTTATGTCTTCATTATTTTCTTGAATAATGCTAAAATGCTTTTTAATTATTTCATAATCTTAGAGCTGTTTGGGCTCAGAATAACCTCAGATTTGAAACAAATAACAAAGGCCACAGAATACAAACCAGAATTCTTTGGTATTTTTGGCATTCTACTGCACTGCAATGATGCTTAAACCTCAATATTAAGTCTTGCAAATCTGTACTGTAAAGATGCTGGAGTCCTTAACAAAACAAGCCCTTTTTTATCTGCTGGCTGGTTGTATAGCATATAAATTAAGCCAGTCAAGCTAACAAAACCCAGTGCTTCTCCACAGCCTGTAGCCAATGAAAAATCCCCTCGAGTGACATACCCCAAGACAGTCCTGGAGCAGTGGGAAGTAACATCTGGGAGAGCATCTGACCAAAGACCAAGAATGAGGTCTTCATGGTCCTCAGTTGCTTCTTCCTCTGGAATGGCTGCAGGGTCACTCTCTAGACACTTCACATTATGCTTTTTCTTCTTCTTCTTCTCCTCTTTTCGCTTCTGTACCTTGTCCTTGAATATGTCACGATGTTTGGGTTCTTGTGGACCACAGAAGAGTTTGTCTTTGCTTAGATGCAGCAAGTCATCTTCTGTTGGGATGCAAATCATGGCATGTAATTCAGGGTTCCCCTTTCTCAGGAGCGACAAGTTGACCCAGACGAGAGCCCTTGGGTAGCTCATCAAGATTGGCAAAAAAACACCTTCAGTCATTTCCTTCTGTCCCAGGCGAGAAATAAGGCGGATTCGCCGATCTTTCCCAGCACTGGGGTAACACCAGGCCGATAACTGCATTAGTAGTTTCTCACTCCTATTAAAAATTTTCAAAAATAAACATCACAGTTATCAACAAGCAGTTCAACAGAAATCCAGCACCCCACATATTTGCAAGAGCACACTTTAAAAAAGCTTGGGGCTTTCTGTAACCTTCCATGCTGGGTCTTGTATCACCCTTAGCCTAAAAAGAATATTGGTGAGTGGAACTCATGAGTCTTCTTCAGAAGGAAGGAGACATAATTTGTTGAAACCCCCAAAGCTTGTTAAAACCACAAACACTCTAAAATCTCCAGTGACACTAATGCAGTCCAGAACTTTCAGTGTTTTCTTCCCCCGGTAACCACATGAAAATGAAAGACCTGTGTTCAGGCTCTTCCCAATACTATTGCTGCCCTCATGCGTTGCACTGGAATGCAGGGGATTCTCTATTTTCTAGAGACCTTGTTAAGGAGTGCAAGAACCACCTGTGGTGATGTGTTAGGGAAGAGAATGCAAGATGATTTTCACAGCAATAGTCCTAAAGTCACAAATATGAGCCTCTAAAAGCTTCATCGATGTGGAAGCAGACAGAATATGCCAACTCTAAGAACACAGTAAACTCCAGGGTGTTAAATTTAAGATAATTTAAGGAGTTTTCTTTATGTAGTCATCAAGATTGCTGGAGAAAAGCAGGATTTCCACTCAAGAGCAGATTCTGATTCATGACACAACTATTTAATCTCACTGCATTTGGATTAAATAATTCTCTCATCTTAATAATCAAGGCTGAGCTCTTCCTTTCCCCAATCCAATAAATACTAATAAAGAAACAAAACGTGTGTATCATTTTGACATACCTGAGAACAATAAAGTCACTTGTCTTAGTTTCATCTCTTTCACCAAAATCTTGGGTGCTTGTAACATCCTCTGTCTTTAGGGCACCCTCAGAACTTGTTACTTCCATGGTCTCCTCTGCCTCACCAGTCTCAGGGGAAGCTTCTCTGACAGCTTGTGCTTTGGGGTCACAAAGGGTCCCTTCAGTTGTGCAGCAGTCAGGGTGTGGGGAGGAAGGACATAAAAATCCTCCTGAAGCTTTCATTCTTCCTTCCCAGTTCTGGGTCAGCTGCCCCCAAGGACAGATGAAAGGAGACAGAGTGCCCAGCTTGACATAATTTGCCCTTTTTGCAGGTGGACGTCTAAATGAGAAATCAAGTAAGTAGGTAAGAGTATTTTCAAAATCAAGTATTTAAAACAGAAAGGGAATGCAGAGTTAACTTTCTAACCTCATTTAACAGGAATTTTAAAATTACAATCTAGAAAATGCTGCTGTATTTCTGTCAACTATATCCTTTCAGCCACGCTGGAAACATCTACCTGCTGTGACTGACACCACCACCTTTTCCTCTGAACTTCTCCTACTCTCCCCTCCTACCTGGAAGGGGAACCAACACCAGCAGGTGCAGAGGACACTTCCAGCTACTCCAAACTCATGGTTCTCTTTTGCAGTAAAAATGAATACAAAGTTCAGAATACCTGATACTTAAAATTAGATACCAAAATGTACCTCTTAATTTACTTTATTCTTTAACACTTGGTCTTAATTTACTTTATTCTTTAACACTTGGTACATACTTTGACATACTCCTTTGCATTCTCTTACCTCCTCCCCCATCTGCTGCTTAGGAGTCTCAAAATAGTTTTGTTTATTTTACTGCTATGCAGCCTTGTTACAGCTCTATAACTGAGCATGTCTCTGGGAATAGAAGGGTTTAATTTATATGCTCTGTTTAGCAGAGTTAAATATATCTAGGATTCCTAAAACATTAGTGAAAGATCTCAAAAAGTCCAAGTCTAAATGAACACAACAACAGATAATTAAGGAAATATTTTAAGCAGTATTCATTTTTGTCATTCTGACCATCAATTTTTAAATTAATGTTACCGTTTGAATTTTTCAAGAAGACTGGTTTCCAGTTCTTTGGCAAACTGCATTCCTGCCTGGCAGTCTGGGAAATCATTTGGAGTGTGAGGTATTCTTTGGTATTCAGAATGCTTTAATGCCTCTTGCAAGCCACCGACTCGTACACCTCGATATATCTGTTATTAAAACCAAACGCCCAAAAAGCAATGTTTGAACCAATTCTGGATTCCTAGCTGAAACAAAACATTAATGCCCATAGGATACTTCCTTAGAAAATTGAAAATCTAACACTTAAGCTTTAAAAAATAAACTTAAACATGGTTTCTACAATTCTAGATGCTAATTCCAGCAAGAAAGTTATTCATGCTTTAAATTTAATTCTGCAAACCTATCAACAAAACTGAAGAGAATTTCACAGGTTCTGGTATTGTACATTGCCAGGAATGTTGTATTACTTTGACAGCCACTGCCCAATGTATTTTAACCATACAATAGGTATCACTGCAACTAAATCCCCTACACATTCAAAAGCATTTTAACTGCAGAAAGGTATTAAAACTGCCACCTAAACACTCAAAGCAGGATGCTTCAAACAGCACCAAAGGAGTATTCAAGCTTAACCCAAACTTTGTTTTAAGCTCTCTCCCAAATCAGAGGCAACCTAGGTGACAGAGGTGGAGATAGCCAAGCTGGAAATTGATTAGCAGCAGGCACCAAATGATTTCTACTTAGAGGCACATGCTTGTAGAAACACAGAGAGGTATGGCTTCAGCTTTCTCTCCTGACTCCCCACTGATTTGCTGCTTCTAGACTGCCATGTGGGCATAGCTGTCTTCCAACAGAAGACATGGAAAGCTATTGTTTAAGCTTCAATACCCAGCTTCTTGTCATGAACCAGTTCATAAGCCATTTTTAAAGTGAAATTTTGATCCTGTAATTGGGAATTGGTTATACAATGTGAAGTACACTATCTAAAATCAATTAATTTAAATGAGATTATATAAATTATCAAAGTTGCTTGCAATTTGCCATCAAAGTCACTTACAAAAGGAATCCAGAAAGCCATGCCCCAGCCCTTTGGGAGACAGATATCCCAGCCACTCCCCCATCCTGGTCGATCTTCTCCAGCCATTTTCCCTGGCTGCTGCACCAACAGTATGGGAATCTTAGATTCACAAGGACCCAAATCAAGGTGTGATCCAGGTACCAGTAACTGAGCTCTCATATGGTTTAAATCCTGAGAAGGAGGAGACATTTCCCATAAGTTAATAGCCATTCTTCTTCCCTCTTCCAGATACCCTTCCAGATACAGAGAAAAGGTGAGTTTACAGCTAGGAAAAATATAGTAGTAGTACACTGTATACTTGAACAGAATTTCATCAAGGCATGAAAAATTATTTTAGAAAAGAGTATTAAGCACCCTTTTTCTCCCCATCTTACTTCCATAGTCCTTCACAAAGAGCAAGTACAAGGTACAACATAGATGAAGGAGGAAAAACAAGTTTTGTAACTTTGTATTTACAGACTTGTACACAAGACTAGATTAAACTGGTGCTTTCAGTCTGCCAATACACAGAGCCAGTCTGAACTATGTCCAAGGAGATGGGAAGAAGATTTGGTCATCAAACAGTTTCACATAAAGCATGCTGGCACTGAGGTTTTGTCAATCACCAGTTGTTATATTCCATTGTACCACATTAAGAACACATTTATGAAGAAATAGACCATCAGACTCCTTTTATCAGGTAAACATTAAATTTCATGACAGCATAAAGAACACTGTCATATATAAAAAGCTTGTGCACTGTCATGTGCTAGTATAGTATTTTTAAGTACTCCGCTTTTTTACACTATGTCAGTTTGAAAGAGCACAAAATTAAATTTCAGAAAGAATATTTAGAAAGATGTTTTTGCCAAACAAATGTTTTCTCTTTCTGATTACAGTGGTGCCAAAAGTTTATCACCTCTTGGGACTAAATCAACCTTTTTATCCATGCACTTTATGGGCTGCCCTCCACTGTCAATGAAAATGTCAAGACAGATTTCAAACCTGCAACAGCAAACTTGAAGTTCTCTACACATCACAAGTTATTGCCCAGCACACCCACAGCATAGTGTGCTGCAGTTCAGAAACACAGGATTTCTTTCCTTTCAGCTTCCATAGTTCTTTCATCAGAAGGATAGTCCTGACTACAGTGAAAGGCCAGAGCCTTCCTGTGTCACTCTTTTCTGCTGCCCGAGTCAAGGTGATGTATGAAAATCCAATTCCAAACCTTCCTGTTATATAAACCTACAACTATAGACAATCCAATAAAGCTTTCTTTTAATTGAACCCATGGTCAATGGCTGTGCAAGAACATTATGCAAAGGCTACAAAAAAAACTCTTCACGTCAGCAGCTGGATACTATGACATTAAGGAAGCTATTGATTAATTTTAGATTTATACAAATTTCAAGAGTCTCCTTCTATGGACTCTATGAACCATTTCCTCAATGGCAATCCACCTACTTAGTTACCTGCTCTGAGATTTTATTTTCAGTGACGTTCTTACAGATGTTATGGTCCCAGATAAAGCTGTGAGCACAGTCTGCAGGTACACCCTTCAGGTACAGCTGCCTAACTTTATCATTATCTACAAAAGAAAAGAACCTTTTAAAAAATTCAAACAATTTTTGTGGTTTAAGTACCAAATTACCAAAATCACTTCCATATCATAACTACAATGAGCAGACAACCAAGAAAAGCCTATTAAAAGCTCGACAAGCATCATTGCTTCTGGTATATCTTACTATCACATGTTTTTCCAAATACAAAATATGAAATCAACTGTTAACTAACCTGGTATTTTCTCACCAGCGTTGCTTCTTAACAAAAGACATGACTGTTGGCAATGTAAATTAGACCTTTACATACCACCTTTAATATTCTGGAATGTGGCTTTTCTGGCGGAGTGTGAAGCTTAACAGATTTGGTGAAAATCAGAAAGAACAACATTACAAAGCCTGAAATAAGTCTGTCTAAGTAAACTTGGAAGAGAAGCAAGAGTTACCTTTAAGAAATGTACATAGAAGAAACATTTGTATGGCTATGACTAGCATGCAACACTTATTTAGTACTAGTGTCCTGCTCTGGATCTTTTCAGGCTGTGTGCTTCAAGGAAGGGACTATTCTTGCACAAATCAACGGTTGCGTACATTACTGAAGATAAACAACAACTGCAGCTTTAAAATGGATTGCTGAAGTATTAAATAACCTATCTCTTCTTCAGTTTTATGATCTAAGGAAAGCAAAGAAAATGCGTACCTACCTTTAGTGATCTAAGGATTAACAGCCTTCAATGTACAAGTACACTATGTGTAGTGAATGCTGATCCACTTAACTAAAGTAATTCTTATCAAGAAACAACACAATGAACCTATTAATAGTTCTGTAATTAAAAGCCTAGAGGGATCCTCATTTCATCATCCACAAGGTCTTACATATAAAAGGAACATAACATGTCAGGGTTTGTTTTGTTTTTTAAAATTATTTAAGTATTTTTAAAAAAGGTTCTGCTAATTTTTCCAGGTAATGTAGACAAAGACTCAAAGACAGAAGATTTGGACTATTCAGTGGTACTAACAGTACCTAGCAATAGGTACTGCCAAACATAACTGCAATAATTACTTATTTAAAATCCATAGTCTTTAAGATGCACCCATTACTAAAAGCTGCAAAATCCTTTGCAAGAAATATTAACTACTGCAGCATTTATGACAGTTTGATGATGTTACTGATACTTGCCATGCATTCTTGCTAATGAATTAGATTTATGTGAGAAGAAATGCAAAAGAACTTATCAGATTACAGTGGCATTCCTTCAAATTAAGAACAATAAAACTAAAAAGGGAATCCTTGCCAATTAAGCAGAAGAATTCCTTCTCTGACTAAAAATTAAGAACAGGAAACTGAGCAGGAACCTAAGAGAGCTCAACACTCCTACAGGCAAAGTACATTCTGTCTGGAGATAAAGCAAGTATCGATGCCTCAAAAGGAGGAGAAAAAGAGCACCAAAACTGTGTGTGATCACCACCAGGTAGGGAAGGGGAGGGAAGATAGGAAGGTAGGGAATGCCTGCTTGACTCTTACAGATAACCAAGGGGGAAAGGCACATAATTACAAGTATAAGGTAAGGAAAGTACTTTTTCTATCTTCTGTACAGAAAGCACTTGTGAACACCAGAATCTCTTTATGTTAAATTATTTAAACATGTTCTAGTTCCTTCAACTGCAAATTATTCACTGCAAATTTCTCTACTGTTTTAACATTTCTTTTTATTACTACAGTTCAGGCAGCCTATCCTTGTCATATTCTCAGAGTTCTTTGCAATTCCTATATTCTATAATGGCATGAGTATTTGTTTCCCCACTATAGAAAGACCTTTTAAGTCAGTTCTCTTTTCATCACCACCACTCATCCAACATCCTCCTTTATTAGCCTAAAATATTCTTCTCTAACTTGGTACATTCCTTCTCTTTGATCGTCACTGAACCTGGAGAATTTATTCTTTCTACTAAGCATACTATAATTCCAATCATAATCCCACATCCCCACACCAGTTCTTCTTACCTCTCTCCTGTCTTCTTCAGTCCATATTTTAAGATTTCTGGGGAAATAACCTTACTGATGAATAAGTTGCTGGTAATAGTGAAAGTAAGATGTTAGGGCTAGTATAGGAAATAGGAAGTTGCACTACTAAGCACATGAAGCTCATCAACAAGCTACTTCTGCTGGTGTCAACAGCTGATGCTTAGACAGTACAGGCAGATAGATGAAGGTTTTGTTCCATTTCAAGCTATTGATCTGATTTGTATAGCTGATTATCTGTGTTAGAAGACAGGCATAAGAGTTTTATTTAAAATTTCTCCTTCCTCCCTTTCGCAAAAAAAAAAAGGCAAAAAATAGAAACACTGCCCTGGAGCAGTCTGAGAGCCCTGTGTCTGCAGGGAGGGTGGGTATCAGGCCAGCTGGGGACAGATACCTACACCTCTGCAAGAGGTGCATTGACAGGCATGGACCCAGGCTCTGTGTCTGCAGAAGGAACTTTAGTTCACATATCTGTCATGGTGTATTCTCCTTCTATGCATCTTGCTCACTGATCATGTAGAAGTTTCACCATACTCCATGCTAAGTGTTTATTAAGGCAGTGGAAATTGTTTTCTCCATATGAGACAGTAACAACATATCAAAATGTCAGAAGTGTGCTCTAAACTGGAGAAAATGTCATGTGAGAACTGCAGTCATGTGAGAACTGACTGCTTACTGGGAGTCTTGACTCCAGCCTGAAGAAATAGTAACAGTTGATTTGAGTAAATCCCATCAGCCTGTGTTCATCACACACGCCCTGCACACATGCATATGCACTGAAGAGACAAAGTAACTTGGAAAGATTGAAAGTCCATTTGATTTGTTAGTGTGTTACTTACAGGGAAAAACTACACAGACATATCTCAGAACAGCATTTTGGAAAAATAAAGCAGTATGAACAGATGTGTATCATTCCACAGACTGCATGTATGACAATCCCTAAGCAAAGGTGATGGCCATAACTTACCTAAACTATTCACTCATTTGATAAACAATGCATCTTTAAATTAGTAAAGTTTATCTAAGAAAATCAGTTGGCTTTTATACAATACTGAAGAACAAGAGAGGCTAAAATACATATGGAACCTGTATGCTAACATATGCAGTGCCATTTCAATCTCACCAGTATTAATCCTAATAATACTCGCATGTCCAAGAAGCACAAAAGGGGGGAGAAGTGTGGAATACACCAATGGTTCCCTTTTATTGCTCAATAAACAAGATGTGATTAAGACAAATTGCTATTAACATTTTTAATAGAGGTCAGCTCACAATAGTACTGTATCTGAGTAAGGTCACAACACAATCAAGGCTCAGAAAGTTTATGTAATTCTAAGGCTCATAAAATGATTTTTTTTCAGAAGGGGGAAATTAGTAGCACTGAAATGTAATTACAGATCTTAGAGAAGTCTTTTTGTTGGGCAAGTTCTACTGGAAGACAGTGGTATTGTCTGTTTTCTTTCATCCTTCTGCCTACTCAACTTTTTCAGTTGCATGTAACAGTAAGTTATTTAGCAGAACCTAAATTAGAAAGTATTACACCATTTACATTTCCTTGCTAGCTGAACAAGGACCTCCTCCTTCTCCCAAATAAAAGTCAGGGAGGACAGAAGCAGTTTTAAGTTCATGATGGGAAAAAAAAAAAAAAAAAGACTCAGAAAGAAACCAAAAAACAAAACCAGGTTTTCTGAGTATTTGTGGTATGGAAAGTATTTTGCAAGTGAAGGAAAACCCCAGGTACAAAGATGTTGAAGAGGGACGTTTCTACCCAGCCAAAGAAAAAAACACAGAGATGCTCTTGATTCCCTATCTTACACCATTACCTCTTTACCACGCACATCCTTCCTGAGGGAAAACCAGCTCTGGCAGCAGGAGAGAAACTACTATGAGACATTTAAAATACCTAAATGCCTTCTGTTGACCTTGCCTTCTTGAACACATCCTCACAGACATGACAAGCAGAATGAAAGACACCAAATTACTTTCTGTAGCTAATTCTTCTAGCAGCTCAAACCAGTATCTTTATACAAGTGCTACATCTCTCACCTTACTTATCAGCAGGAAGGAACCAAAGTAGATGTCATGTATGCTGCAGCATTTCCAACAGGAACACTAATGATGAGAAAGTTAGCTGAACAGAACTAATTAACAGAAAGGCTGTTCTAGATACAGAGGATAGAATAGGGGATGTAAGAAAATGAAAATAGCAGAATTTTGCAAAGAGCTAAAAGTAACTGAAGTAGGTGTTCAACCTGACTTAAGTGATATGTAAGACTAGATTATCCTAGTGTCTTGCAAGCAGACCAACAAGGAAATTCAGTGTTTTGAAGTCTCTGGAACATTCCACTTTTCCTATCTGCTACTGCTTGCTAGCTGGCTATCATGTTTCTCCTATTAGGTGAGGCAGCCTGTGTCCAGTCAATCTAATTGGGAATGCCTACACTGTACACAAACCCCACTATATCCTGTGCATACTTTTGCACATTTTTAGAGGACATTCACATCCATATGAATTTGAATTTTGCACTGAAACATTGTGTAAGTCAGCACTGAAATGAAAATTTCAGAAGTTATGCTTGCATCTTTCATTTTCTATCGTAACCAGCATCTTGGCCATCTGAAATACTAATCCTGTAAAGGTAGTTTTTTTTTTTTCCAGTGGAATTGCAACTTTCAACATTGTAGGCCTATAAACCAGAAATAGCAGATATCTTCTTGGAGAGAGAAAGAGGAAGACTAAACATCAAACAGAAACTTACTATGGAGCTTTTAGCACCTGGTTGGCCTTGCCAGGATTCGAACCTGGATCATCTGTATGGTCAGACAGAGGCTTCCACTGAGCACAAGACCAGCTTTGGTGCATGTCCCTCCCTCACAACTGCTCTTCTAAAACCTATGCAACTTTCAAGCTGTTTCTGTTCTGCCAGGGGCTCTGGAAATATTTTGAACAAAAACGTAGAGGAAAACAGCAAGAGACAATCCATAGAAGATGACAGTAAATGAAAACAAAAGAGAGAAACTAAATCTCTTCATACAATATAGGTAAGGGATTTTACCTTGGTATTTTTCAAAGTCTGGCATGGCTTTTTTCTTCTTTTTTGGCATATTGACTCGAGGATCTCCAACAGTGAGGCCAAGTATTGTACCTGGTAGCATATCTGATGGTGAGCTCATCCCTTTAAAAACATACAAATGAGCATTGCCATGAAACCACCAATTAAACTGTGATCTTTTTCTGCACTAGTATTTTGTGCATTTTTGCCTGCAGTGATGTGACACCACTGTAAGCCAGTGAAGCAATTCAGAATATTCTATCTAACATGTTTTGAAAACTCACCAACTCATCAGGAAATTGTTATATGTTCAATAACAAAAAAGTCAACAAGAGCAGTGCAATGCTTGCAATTATATTTACATTTAGCACAGAAGTGAGGTCACTGTCAGACTCAATTCATCTTTGCATTTGACAAATTTCACAGAACAACCAACCTTCATTTTACACGTGTCTTCAAGAGAAAGGAAATCTAGAAGTGTTTTGTAAAAGTTTTACCTCATCTCTGCTTAACTGCCTCACATTGGATAGACAGCTTGAATACAGTGTGAGATCTACCAAAGCCAGTTCCTTACCTGCTTCAGTGCTAGAAACTGAGGAGATATTGTTAACTTTATGATACTTTACAATTCAGCCAAATACACAACTGTTAATTTAGAAATGAACACATGTAAACAAAGTATAATACTTTCACTTTGGATTGGAGGCTAGTATTTTATCTGTGGATGTACTGTACAACTTACTTTCTTAATTTGAAGCATATAGTAAGAGAGTGAGAGTATACATCAGACTGTATATCTGCAATCCCAAATCTAAGTTCACGAAGATAACAAACAAGATTCAGTAGAGTCTGAACTACACAGAGGATTTAAATTCCCTTAAATACCTCCAATGTAACATTTTTCAATTCTTTGCCACACCCTGGCACATTCTCTTTGCCACCTAAGCACATTCTCAAAGGCATCACTCTCTTGATCATGCAAAAAATATGCATGTTCAAACTGAAGTCAACTTATTAGCATGCCAGTTTTGACCACTATATTTTAAGTTTCACCCCCTTCCACCCATAGCACCCACATGCCCAAATACCTTCCAACAGCTCAAAGATAGCACTTTGACATTGATGAAGAGATACTTTTTCAGAGTCCTTGCAGTTTTCTACCCACCAGTTATTCAGTTCTGTTTCTGAATCTGCCATCTCCTGGAAAACAACGTACCTAATTAAATTAAAATGGTTATTCTTATTTTCTATCAGTATGAATTCAGTCTCAGTTTGCCTTAACCACTATAGTCACTTTCTTCCTCTTCAAGTTTTAAACAAAAGTAATTTTTTCCTGATGAAGAGTAATCCTATACTTTACAATAACCTCTAATAAGCTGTACAATTTAACCTGTGTTCCAAAAATAAATAAAGCAACCCACAATACTTCCTAATTCCATCATTAATTATTTCTTATGGAAAGCCAGAGATTTCATGGCCTCATCATGTTTGCTTCAAGAGACAAAAAAACCCCACTAAAACCACAGGGATGTTATATGCCAAGAAGTGGATAAAACACCTAAATCCTGGAGAAACTCCGTATTTGAAAACACGTAAGTTTTCTGTACCTTACGTGTCTTGCCCCCTAGTTCTAGGTGCTCTAGCTCATTGCTTGAGAAACAGGATGCATGGTTTGTCAAAGAGAATATTAATTATTCTGGACCTCTCTGCAGAAACTACACAGCCTATTCAACAGCACCACTGTTTTTATTTCCTTCCTACTCCCACTTAAAATCCAAGTGGGAGTTCTTCCTGAGATCAGCATTAGTCATGAGGCTCAACAGAGAGAAGCCACCAGCATAATACCTAGGTTAGCCTTTATGAGAAGTAAGGCTAGATATTTATGGGTCTTTCCAGCAAAAAACAAGCTTGCACATTCTAAGAACATTACCAAAATTACACTGACATCCAAAGTCAATTTCCTTACTGTTTGGACAGAAGCTGCTTTCAGGGTCTCTGTAAGGA
Organism: Leptocoma aspasia; assembly: GCA_013399835.1. Taxonomy (NCBI): domain Eukaryota; kingdom Metazoa; phylum Chordata; class Aves; order Passeriformes; family Nectariniidae; genus Leptocoma; species Leptocoma aspasia. The sequence goes on from VXAX01004331.1 coordinate 1,093,238, forward strand.
TGGAGTGTGATAATGGGCCGATGAGCCGGTATCTGAGAATCTCCATGCTTCTGTCACTGCAACAGGAAAGTTTCACATGAATGTGCAATTGTACAACACACATTATTTTCCCCAGTACTGTTAAGGCAGAAACGCAGCTATGTTATGTGGTTATGGGCCACAGTTTCTGACTCTACTGTGAACAAACCTGATTACAATGCCAGTAGTCCGTGCAATCCAAGAGTAGGACTGGAATGGATCTCTAGTGCCATCACCAATTATTTTTTTCACTGGCACGGCCTTTTCTCCTTCTTTATCCTCTTTCTTTCTTTTATTGCCAAGGCTTGTAACAACTTCCACTTGTTTTTCCTCTTGAATTGATGTTGCAACAGGCTCAGTAATACAGATTTCTTCAGGCTCTGAACACTGAAAAATTGCTTTTAACTCCCTCAGTATGTCCTTAAGAAAAATGAAGTTTGGATTAGGATGATATGCAGTACACTGCAAACCTTAAGTATATGGAGTATAATTTAAAAATTATACTCCGTTATTTATTTTTCCTATATGGATTTCAAGGAATAAAATTTAATTCTGCTGAAGTCAAGGGCTTGCTAAGAAAAGCTGAAAGTAATATTGAAAGCTGCTAAGAATTTGTTCTCTTGAAAATTAACATAAGAAAAATTGCCTGTGCACAACATTTTACTTCTTTCATTTTCTTTTTTTTTAAGCTGATAGCTAAGTAACAGATTATAATTATCCATGATGATACTGAACTTAGCCTGCTGGGGGTGCCAGTGGAAAGGATGTGAATCAAGCATCATCACATTGCACATAAATCCTGAAGCAAGTGACACTTTTCAGAAGTTTCAAAAAACTTTTCAGAAGCTCAAACACTGAACACCCCAGCAGCACACACTTTCTGTACAAGCTTTATAAAAACAAGTTGCAGAACATGAATATTGTTAGAGTGGAAATAGACTTCCAACTTTTAGTTCCTGGAGCCATGTATTATACTAGTTCTTCCATACTTTTCAGATTATCTCTTCAGCATTAATAATGCACAATATATAAAGTAAGAGTTCAACTATATAGGAAAAAACACCTGCTTGAGAGCTGGATGCACCCAGATCCACAACTGTCTGTTTTCAGACCCATCCCTGGGTTTCCAAATAAATGTAGCAGGACCAAGCATATCCTCAGGATAGCGATCTGCTCGGTAAAGATTCAGGGAACCCTCAAATCTTCCAGACAGACAAGAAGCCTCTTGAAATGTCAATCCTAAAAAAGAAGATACTTATTGAAGAATAAAATAATATGTTGTTTAATAAACAAAGTAAAATTGAAATTCAGTCTGGCTGCTGAGTGGCTAATGTCATACCATAATTAGCTTATTAATAAGCCACTGAAACAAAAATGTCTAGTCCTACTATGACATCTTAATTACATTTTTCACTCAAAATCACAACTCTGAGATACTCAACAGAGTATCAACTCTGTTACTACTATTGAGACTGATACATTACTAAAATAGGAAAAGGACGGGTCATCCTTTACTCTATTCAGAATCTTTATTTTGAATACGTAAATTGTACCTGTGTCAACGCTACATATTCGAGCAAGTTGCTTCAGAAGCTCATTTTCTTTACCCTTCAACTCCAAGCAACAGTAATATGATAAGTCCTGCAACAATACGATAATGTCAAAGTGAGGATAACACTTTAAACCAAGCCTGTTAAGAAAGGACCAGACAGAGCTTCACAATTTACACTTAAGTAGAAATTTTTCATTCTCTAAAATTTGCCAAAGTGAAATGAGTTTCTTTTTAACTTAAAATTAATAGCTGTAGGAGAGTGGTGAGGCATTTCTCATTTGAGGGCCAACCTGCCTCTCAAACCAACAGATCAAAAGGGACATAGAATAAATTATCTCCCCTCAATAGCTGCTCAGGTAGATGATGTAAGGATTCAGTTCACCTCTTAGCTCTTGAGAAAACTGAAAATGCAGTATTTCGGTCATAATTACCATAAGACTCCTTTAAAGGTTCATCTTATTCTCTCTGAAACTTGCCACCCAGAATTACACTTATAAAATTATTCATTTCATATTTAGCAGTCTTATTAAAAGCTGACACAACAGTACTTCACAGAGACAGAAATATTCATTATAACTGAGCAGTTGATTACTTCACCTTGGCAAAATATTGAACAAAACATGTAGATGTGGTACCTGAAGAAGGCAGTGCTTTGTCATGGCTCGGTAACAAGCCCTGTAGCTCTTCTCTGTAGGGCTGTTTCCTAAACAGTATCCCCATTTCTTTACCATATGAAATCTCTTTGCATGCCAAATATGGGTTTCCAGCCAAATATTCTTTCTTTGCCTGTGATTAAACTCTGCTACCAAATTTATGTGGCGTCTTCTAGCTTTGCGGCATTTAGTCTTTGACTGTTCTTTTTTCTGATGTACAGCTTTCTCTGCCTGTTTTTCAGAAGAGAGGACATTGAAATAAATCTCAAGAGAAAAAAATTCTGAAAAGAAAAAGGCTGAACTATAAGAATACAGGAAGCACTAACATAAAGTTACATCATATTGGATCATTCTTGAGGGTAACTAACTTTGAAATTTTCTATGCAAATCACATCCACAGAAGTGCATCGAGGTTTTACTGAAACCCATATATAAAACAAAATCCCCACACATTCACAAACTTAACACTGAACAGTAAGTGCTGCTACTTCCTGTGTGAAGTTTTTGCCACACATCAATATATTCACAAGAACAAATCAATGTGACATGGAAAATGCCTGGAGACTTGAGCTCATACAGAAGCAGTACAGACTATCAGACTGACAGAAAGGACCCTATCAGTTCTACAACACATAGAAGCAGATGAGGGAGGACTGTGGTAATATCCTGACAAATTCTTGATAACCAGACCTAATCAAGGTCTGAACTATTACATCTAGATGCATGACTAGAGAGGAAGGCATGACTCAATCAATGTTTGATTTTTATTTCTGTGAAGAAAAGTGATACAAAGAAATAGGACTGTAAGACATACAAAAAGATTCTTAGAATATTCTTTGTAAGCTCACCAAGAACCACTTGACAACAGACCATTCGTAAGAATAGCAAAGGAAAGAAAATGACGGATCAGTGCCAAGAACACTAAAAACAATGAAGCAACCTATAAAATCAAAATAAAACTGAAAAAAAAAGAAAATGTTTTCCCATCAGACCCATCACTCATCACAGAGAAGGAAATACAAGCCACTGGATCAATGGTAGGTGACTGGCTCAGAAAGGCTATTAGAGAAAAAGGGATGTGGCATCGTAGGTCAAAAATATACATCTTTAAGCTTATTGAAGACATAAGAGGTGGTCCAGGTAAATGTTTCAAGGAATATGGTCATGATAAAGGATCTAGGACAAATGAAGAAAATGCAGCAGAACTGAAACAGATAACTTTTGAAGATGTAGATTAAACACTGAAAAGTGATAGGCAGAACCTTTACAAAAACAAGTAGCAAAGATATAACAAGCTGCAAGAAAATGTGAGCCTGTGCAAACACATAAGCCACACCAAAAGACCTGAAGACAAAAAATGTAGCAGAAGAAATACACCTGCACCAGGGCCAATTAAATAATCTGAAAAATCCAATGGAGTGGAAACAGGGATGGGAGAGGCAGTGTGAACATGTACACAGATGTTAGAAAGGCTGTCATATGAAAGGAGTTAAAAAAGCAGGACACTAAAGAATCAAACATTAGAGATATACACTAGAGAAATATAGATTGAACAAGAATAATACATAACTAACTATGCAAAACAGCCCATGCCTTCTTCCTTCAGCTCCCAGAAAACAGGCCCAAACTGCACCTCTTGTCATGTCTGACAAAGCTAAAAGAATGTGAACCAAAAAAGTAAAATGAGAGACAAGTTGTGAAGATGCAATAAAACACCCTAAGAAACTTGTAATTGGTGTGTGGCAGGGAAGTATCCAAAACCATTTCTGAACCATGAACAATCATCTTCAGGAACTCAGGATGGAGGGGGCAGGGTCTCAACTTAAAGACAATGCGAATGAAAAAAAGAATGCAATAAATTTATCAGTTAACCTTAATACACAGAAAATTTACCAAGCAAACTCAATTGATCACTTTAAAAATTCTCAGAGATGATAAAGGGATCAATGCCAAACATTGGGAAGATCATTTCCCAATAACATCCTGCTGAATCAATTTTTGACTTTCCTTTTTAAACATCCAGGAAGGCCACAGTGAGTAAGGGGCAAGTAACCCCCACAGGCATGTTCTGACTCAATGCTGAGATACTGCCACAAAATGAGTTCCATGAGCTGTTAGGACTAGCCAATTAGTAAGCCTTAAGCTGCATGCAGCCTGCCAACACCCCCAGTGTACCCCCCACATCTGAGCTGTAACACTCAAACCATCACATCAGCTGAGCTAACTGGAGACTGGCACGGTCACATCCTAAAGCTGTGGTGGGGTGCAAGGCAGACAGGTCTTACTGAGGACTCTTGGACTACCTGGGACCAGCGCACCACCTGAACAACCTCTCCTGCAGTGGACTCTTTTATCACTGCTCTAATAACTTTTCAAGATGTCCAGTAATCACAAAGCCAGGTGGTTAGTGAGACCTATTTGAGCTACCACCTGAAACTGAGGTGCTCCTGCATTTTGAATCCATATGTCAGTCAAAGTTCAGGGCACTCATGGAAGCCTGGCAAAAGTTCAGGTCTGAACATTAGTAACTACAGAGCTGAAGACTGTGCTTTTGCTGTGCCCACTAGATGAAATGCTGTAAAACACACTTGTACCTCTTTCCTGGCCATCTCTTGGAGCCGCCTGGGCAGGCGTTTAACATTGTGACTCATTGCTCGCCTTCGCATGTGCCTAGGGAGGGTCTGGAAAACCAGAGAGTTGGAAGACTTCTGCGAAACTGCTTTCACCATGGCACTGATCTCAGCAGCACGAGCTTGAGCAAAGGTAGACACTGGAATGAAAAGAACAGCATCAGAGCATGACAAACAGCAAAAAAACCAGAGGATACTGTATGTAAATTACGGAATTACTCCTATTACAGCAGTCCGGTATCTTCTCGACATAAAAGAAGTACTGTACACTGTCACTGAAGAAATTTCAGTTCTTTACATATCCTGAAGTTTACAGATATGGTCAAGCAAATATTTATACATGAATGAATCTCAAAGCTGTTTAACCAACAACTTCTATTTACATTAAATACTTCCTTGTTAAATTAGAATGGCAATCTTTTCAGGTGATATTCAGGCAGATGAAAAAATCTTTAGCATGGGAAAAAAATGGAAGCAGTAACATATTACAGACTGTTTTAAAACAAGCAAATAAAAATCCAGAGCTCAGAAAATATCATTTCATGTTTATGGAAGTGTGTCTACAATCAGAGCACTGCCACATTTTGCAAAGCTGATTTGCTCTCCTAAATAAACATTCTGTTAGACAAAAAATTGTCTTTAACTCACATAATGAGTAAAATCAGTTTCACTGGCTACATTAAAAGCAGATGATTGTCAGTACTCATTTTGCTGACAAACAGAAATCAAAATGCATATCCCTCACTACAACAGGTGTAACTTTTCCACGCAGAAGTCTGAAAGGACCCAGCGAGCAACAGCTAGTCATTCATTCCAGTCCACAACTACTTCTGTGTTTTGGAGAAAATTAGGAAAAACAGAAGAACATAGCATCAGTTCTAATTTTTGCTCTTGCACAAAAACAAAGACAGCAAACTTAATCACCAGCAAATTGCCCTGGACAGATAAATTATGACCTTTTCACATATACAAACCTGTTATGTATTTTGGCATTTCCTCAGATACACTTTGGTGTCCTCCTTGCCATCCTCCTCTTCCTCTGCCTCTCTCTCCTCTACTTTGCCCCTTTGAAAAATATTGGTCTTTCCTGTGAGAAGGCCCAGATGACTGATTTGAAAATTTCTGCTGCTGCTCAGAACGAACACCTCCTGGAAGGTTTAGACATGAAAAGAGGTTAGAGAAACACAAAATAGTCTGAATAACTGATAACTCTATTAGTCTTTCCTCATAAAACTGCATTGCAGACTCCTCCTATTATATTTAATACATGTAACTGAAAAAGTCACCAGAAATCAGACTAATTAAGTTCTTTCTTACAGGAATAAATAAGAATTTTACGCTGCCCTGAAGCAAACTTGTGGCAAACTAAGTAACTTTTGCATGCTCTGAAAATGGTACACAATCCAGACTTTGCCTCCAAGAGCCAGAGTGAAATCAATCCATCCAACATCATAGTGATTTTTATTATTGTCTTGTCAGAGTTTTAGTAACAAAACAGCAAAGTTATTTTTTCCACTTGCCCCTTGATTTTTTTTCTATAAGCAAATGTATTCTTGCCTGACATATATTTCTCTTACAGCAATAATTAAGGTAAGCATGATACATGTTATGTTGGTGCAGAAAGTTACTTGTCTAGTACAAGCACTTGAACCAATATTGAAATTAAATAACTAAAGCCTACAGTAAAGCTTCCTAAGGTACAGACATAACTTTCAGGAGTGCTAAGCACCTAGCAAGTACCTGAAGTTTCAGAGGGCCTTGAAGCCCTTGTTCAAAGATCAGTGCATATTCAGCCTAAGTAATATTATATATTAGTTTAGATTACTTTATGTTCAGTTAAGCCTTAGTTAGGATTTCTACTACAACTTGAGATATGGTTCTCATGCAGTTCACACTGGACAATTCAACTAAAAAGGTCCAAACAGCCATTCTTATCACCCCATCCACTACATCAAGACAAGTTCTTGAGAGAACAAGTGGCCACAGCATTCAGGGAGCTTTTCTAGTGAAAATCTACCTGTGTGTCCACAGAAATGGAGTGAGAGTTAAAAAAAAAAACAAACAGTTTTCAGGTTGATCAGCTTCTTAAACAAGCCTGAGCCTTTGTCCCAAAAATCCTACCATTGGCATGAAGACCAGCCAGGAACAGATTCACATTTAGCAGCATCTCAATTTATGAGAACTTAAAAAGGCAAAGAACCTACTTTTTCCATTTCAAATAAGCCAGAAACTGAAGCTTTATGTTCAGCACCAGTACTGTTACAGCCTGCTGCAACCACACATCGTGCAGAACTGCAGTAGTTCTGCAGAAAAAATAAGCTGATGTAGAAACAGAAATTAGCTTTTATGTGGAATAATTCCCTGACCTGGTTTTCCACATGCCTGACAGCAGCATTGTCCAGACACTGAGGTGAAGGTGAGAAGGAAATAGCTGGGAAAGAGGGATGGAAGCTCTTTCAGTCAGCAAATCTGTGCAGGCCTACAGCCCAAAATTAACTCATATCACAAACACACCCTCTTAATGAAGGAAATAAAAATTGTAATCAGAAGACTATTTGGCAAAACAGTCACTGACTTAATAACTAAAAAATCCTTAAATTATTTTAGCTATTGTACAGATCCATAGTTTGGTAACTCCAATTTAGAATTTTTCTTTCCTGTTTCTACAAAACAGCTCTGTGTAACTGCAATACTGACACTACAGAAGAATGCTACACGGATGAAAATCCATGCCTTTAAACAGAACGGAAAAACACAACCACGTAATCTCAGAAGTTCCCTGCTACAAATAAAGTTAGAAAAATGTGTTTTATCTGCTCCTGTAATGACATTCCAAAATCTTCAGACATAGCTGAGCATAATTTGCTATGTCATTCTGTCTGCTTAGGAACTCTTCAGTCACCTAAATACACAGTGACACTTCAGGGTTTTTTCATTCAATCACAAAGATGCAATTTGTCAGCTTCTGAAGGCTTCGCAGTAACAAGTCCTTTTATGTGTGGGGTTTTTACCAGAAACAATGTAGGTAACAAAATACCTAAATGTGAAGGTGGTGGTGGAAACTGAGGTCCGATTGCAGCATAGAGGATGCAGGTCAAACCATCAACACAAAGACAAAAAAAGCATCTAGCATACAAGCTGACAGGATTCTTCAGTCTTCTGCTGCAAAGGCTACCTGTGTACAAAATTCTCCAGCAATAACCCAGGACACTGCCATTTTAGGGACATGCCCTGCTGCCTCCTGCCAATACCCTTCCCAGATACAGGAGCCACGCAGATCTGAGGGAAAACTAGTGCATTTATAATAGCACCAGAAGGCTAAACCAGCCCCTCCTGCAGCTCCCAGGTCTGGCGGAAAAGCAAGGAGAAACTGGATTGGGTGGAACATCCAAAATCATTTTACGGCTAGGAACCGTAGGGATTCGTTATGTAATCGAAGGGATGACAGAGAGAAGCGCATATCCACAGGGTACAGAGCAGTTTGGGTTGGAAAGAGCCTCTGGAGACCACCCAGCCCAACCCCCCCGCGAAGACAGGGTCACCCAGGGCAGGTTACACAGGAAGGCGAGCGGGTGGGTTTGCAATGACTTCAGCCAGGGGCTCCTACAGCCGTACCTGGGGCCGGGCAGGCTCTGCTCCCGCCGCCGCCGCCGAAGGGCCCCGGCTCGGCGGGCAGCGTGACGCTGGCCGGCTGGTTCCTCATCTTCTTGGCTCGCTTCTTCTCCCGCGCCCCAGACATCTCCGGCGGGGTTGCCGAGCCTCTCCGTAGAGGACAGAGGAGGGGAGAAGTCGGCGAGCGGTGCACCCGCGACCCCCGGCACCAGCCCCGACCCGGCGCTCACTCGCGGCGCGGCCTCCACCGCCACACGTGGACACCCACGCCCCGGCAGAGCGCATGCGCGCTATCCCGGCACAGCACTGAAGGACTACATTTCCCAGAGGCCCCCGCGGGCTGTGGTGGGCGGGGCGTGCGCTGGCTGGACGCTAAGCGGGGGCAGTGCAGGGGGGAGGCCCCGGCACTGACTGCAGCTGCAGCACCGGCTCCAGCCATGGCCTCGCTCGTGAAGAAAATAATCAGCACTACTAAGGCCCCTGCACTGGGTCCCTACAGGTAATGGCCTAGCTAAGAAAGATCTGAGAATCTTGGTGGATAACAAGTTGACCATGAGCCGGCAGCTCCCTTGCAGCCAATGCTTTCCTGGGATGCATCGGGAAAAGTGGCCAGGAGGTCCAGGGAGGTGATCCTGTCCCTCTGCTCGGCCCTAGTGAGGCCACATCTGGAGTGCTGTGTCCAGTTCTGGGCTCCTCAGTACAAGAAAGACAAGGAGCTACTGGAGAGGGTCAGCAGAGGGGCACAAAGATGATGAGGGGTCTGGAGCATCTGAGGAGAGACTGGGGAAACTGGGCCTGAGAAGGGATCTCATCAACACCTATAAACACCTCGAAGGCAGGTGCCAAGATGATGGTGCCAGACTCTTTTCAGTGGTGCCCAGTGACAGGACAAGGAGCAGTGGCCATAAACTAGAACACAAGTTTCAGCTCAACACAGGAAGAATTTCTTTGTATTGAGCGTGGCAGAGCATTGGAGCAGGCTGCCCAGGGAGGTTGTAGAGTGTCCCTCTCTGGAGACATTCCAAACCCAGCTGGATTCGTTCCTGTGTAACCTGCTCCAGGTGACCCTGCTTTGGCAGGGGGGTTGGACTGAATGATCTCCAGAGGACCCTTCCAACCCTAACAATTCTGTGAGTTTGGGAGTGGGAAGTCTCTCAGGAGGCACAGGAGCAGGTTCTGCTGGTGGGGTTTTGGCAGGTCCCTGGGGGTCTCTCAGGCAGGCCTGGGCTGAGGTGAGAGCAGGACCCCTGAGCAGGGGCCAGTCCTGGACTCCCTCCCCCAGTAACCCCCAGGGACACCTGGAGTCCCAAAGCATGAGTGGGGCCGTGGTGCCATGGCAAACTGCAGCCTGACAAGGGGAGCGGGTATAGTTCAAAAAGTTAGTTTGGGAAAATAATTCTGGAATTAGTGGTAAGCAGTGAATAAAAAAAAAAAAAAGGATGAAGGATGATTGTTCTCCAGAAAAAGGTGCTTGGCTAGAGACAAGCATGTTGTGTAGGGAAGCTAGAGATGCTGACTGTGCAGGTGATGGAGGGTGAAGGCTAATCCTAGTCCGGGGTGAGTTTGTTTAGATGGAGAATTCAATGCCTGGGAATTGAAAATTCTTTCTTATTTTTAATAGTCATAAATGTTTTTCAGTCTAAAAACTGTTGTAAAAATATGTAAAATGTTCAACATTTTCACAAGTATGTTGTTGTAGCAGTTCTGCATATAATTAAAATAAAGAAAAATCCCAGCTTTAATTGGAGAAAGGTTTCTCTTTGCAATGTGGATATGAAAAAATGTTCAGTCAGTATAGTAGATTCTCATAGCTCAAGTACTGAGGGGTTTTTACCAGGACATTTTCTAAGGATTTTTAATTCTGTATTCAGGCTTTGTGATCACAGTAGCGTCTTCATGCCTTCCAGGTGCATTTTTGTCTCCATTACTTTGTGTCCTGAGCTTTCTAAGCTTCAAACTGTGTTTCTTATAGGCATTATAAAGATGGAAAAATACAAAGTGTAGACGCAGAGAGACATGACATGAAGGTTCTGTAAACAATAAACTATTGGTGGATTGCAGCCAGGGGTCTGGCATTGCTTGGCATCAGGAGAACATCTAAGACCTGGGAATTCTTTGTCCACACACACACACACACACCACTGTCCCAGCCTTCAACATAGCTTTCCACTCCAAAATGTTGTGCTTATTGGTAGTTTTTTATGGAATACTGCTTATTGTGCAGCCTGTTAAATGTACGACAGGTCTAACATCAATAAGTTTATCACTAACTTAGTTTATCAGATTTTAGTAAACTTGTCAAAGTCCAGAGAGCAGAAGTTGCACAAGAAATAACTGTCACATCTCTGCTGTGAAATCCGAGCTTGGTTACACAGGAATGAGGGCTTAATGTGGAATGAAGAATTGGGATGTATGGGCTGCATTCCTGGTTCTGCTGTAGCCCTTCAGTATGCTTTTTGGTGACCTTTTTATACTGTATTTTTCTATTTCCTTTACTGCATCCATTTGCCAGTACCTTTAGATAGGTAGGTAGACTGATATATAAAAAGACATATATCTGTGTATGGGTCTATATATCTCATTAATATATCCTTATACCTGTGTATAGGTATATATATCTCATTAATATTAACCTTTTAAAAGACACTGCAGAGATACTGCTCTTGTATTAATCCACAATCATTTGTATAAAGATCTGATTAACAAAGAGCATGGTTCCTAACACCATCTCTTTGACAGACAATGTTGTTCTAAGGTCACAGTGTCTGCCCAGTTATGCATTTAGGTACACTGAAACCTGACTGACTTTAGACACACATTCACATCCCTGCTGATTAATGTGTAGCTATGATTTGCCCTAGTTGTGAGGTGCATCTGCAGTTAAAGAATGATTGGGGATTGTGGAGATGAAGTTCCCTTAGCTCCACTCGTGCATTTGAGTGCAGTAGAAGTGTACTCCTTGGCTGGTAAACTGTTCCTGGTCTCAGTGCACGGAGGATTCCATTGGTGAGCTCACCAAGAGGAGGAAGCCAAGCAGAGCAGGGGCCCCAATAAGGCTGCTGCAGGTGTTGATCTGGCAGTGGTCTCAGAAGGCTTCAGCTTGTTCTTTCCCAAGTTATTCATGATTTAGGACTCTCTGAAGACCTCTGTTGAGATAAACATTTCACTGCTTATCACATTTGCTTTGTGCAATGCTTATCACATTTGCTTTGTGATAAGCAGTACAAGACAATCTCTGTCACTGGAGAGCCCACACCTCCTTGTTGCACAGTTCTCTGTGCTTCAAACAGAAACAGAAGTTTGTGCTCTGCAGGCCTCCCTCCACAGCAGGAGAGGTGGGAAAGAAAATTAAAGAAGCCTGTGTGTACATGCACACGTTTCTATCAACGAGACTGTGTCAGCTAGAAAACTACTTTATTCACTGTTTTCTCTTCTTTGAATGGTGTAGTTTTGTGATTTACTCCAGTTTTGTTAGTTGATGACAGAAAAAATAATCCCCATGTAAAATAGTTTACCATATCTGACAAGTTACTGGCTATTTTTCCCCCTTAGGAAATTACTGGGGAATGTAGGACACGTGTAAAAGGAAAGATGGGAATGATGCCATTGTTCAAATTGCCTAACCCTTATCATTTGAGTGAGTCCCTAGATTAGGTTGGTCCCCTGTGAGGTGAATGGATTAAAACAATGCAACTGAGTGAATCTCAGTTGAGAGGAATACTAAAAATATTCTCTTTTTCCATCGACATTAAAGGGAAGCAAACCTCCTATTTCAGATACTTCAGGGAGGTGCCTAACTCTAGTTTGTGTAGCTTGAGAGAGTTGTTGAATGGTCAAAACAATGTATTTCCTTGTGGAATGAGAAGAGATATGAAAAACGGTGTTGACATGCCATAAACACATCCAAAAGAATCTTTGTATAAGTTCTTTGCAAAATATTTTTAATTATTAGTTAAAGAGAATTAAATCGTGTCTCTTGCATAATGTTTGCTAGGTAGTTTAAATCTTTGTTTTCAACTTTTAACCTCTTTGTAGTAGAGACATGAATAATTGCCAACTCAACTTCAGCAAAAGCACACTTGATGTTTCTATATAAACGTTTTGCAGCTTGAAATAGCTTGAATTTTGCATTCTTCTGAATTAACCCAGCCAAGAAGTCACCCAGGTTATTTGGTGAGAGGAGAGTGATTATTCTGGGGATAGAGTAATCAAGGTGTTTTGCTGACTGGCCAAATTCACTACTCTGGAGGAGTACTGCCAGAGAACCAGGGTGCAGGGTGTCACCTCACAGCTGTAACTCATTATCATAGTGCCTGTTTAAGAAGAAAAGTGTTCAATCCCTTTTGACTTTTCTTCTGGGGTTTTTTTGTTGTTTTTGTTTTTGGTTTTTTGTGGGTTTTTTTTTTCCTTCTTTGCTCTGCAGCTGAAATGTAGTTGAAGGTATTGTCTGCTTCTCAAACCTGGTATGGAATATTTATCTGGGCAGGTGCAAAAAATGTTTTTATTTACTCTGCTTTCCCTCTGTGCTATCTGCTGTGTGGAACCTGTAGCTCAGTTTAGTGTTGTGTTGCTGCATTCATACCTTGTGCCTTTGCAAGAAACAGGGTTTATCTCCTCAAGGGCAGAGCTGTGCACTTCCATGGATGGTGTAATCCCAGCTCTTCAAAAGCATAAGCAGGTTGATGTATGACTGCATGTACAGACTTGCATGTGCATAACCTCAGTCTTCTTTCTGATAGATTATAAAGTACTGTAGAAAATTTGAAATGTGCTTTCAGATTTGAAATTTGAAATGTTTTCATGGGGAAACATTAGACCTCAAATGTCACTTGTGTTTTTCAGCCAAGCTGTGCTGGTGGACCGGACAATGTACATTGCAGGGCAGATAGGGCTGGAGCCCTCCACTGGGCAGCTTGTCTCTGGAGGGGCAAAGGAGGAAGCCAAGCAGGTAAGAAGTCTTCCAGCAATGAACTTGTAATGGAGTTGGCATGTGTCTAATTAATTGTGTGGAATTGTGAGAAATTGAGGCGATAGAAAGCATGTCACATCCTCCAGATGAGGGGAAAGGAGGAGGAAGTCATTCCACCTTAACTAACGCTGTCATTTTTCCAACAACTTGGAAAACTTGGAGGTCAGGGTAGAAATCTGTTTCATGTGGGAAGGTAAGAAAGAATCAGTGTTTGAAGCAAAGGTTCACACCCCAATAAAAACCCTGGTTTGAGTAAGGGAAAGTTTTACTCCCCCAGCTGCAAAGAAGTGGCGTGAGATAATAGGATGAGATGGAGCTGCATCATGCATTTACATCTAATGAATGGATGGTTTAGTATTTATTAGATGCTCCCTTTTATTAATTTTTATTTAAGTCAGTCTTTTTTTGACAGTTGAGGTTTTGCTGATGGAACTTATACGAAAACATGGATTCAGTCATATTTACATACTTACATAAAAATAACCCAGCTGATAGTGAAAAGATTTTTGTTTAATTTTTCTTTAGGCTCTAAAAAACATGGGAGAAATCCTGAAAGCCGCAGGCTGTGACTATGGCAATGGTAAGTGCTGCTGTGACTCTGGCAAACAGGTGGTTGTTTTTACCTGAATTAAAATATAAAAAAAATCAAGTGACCTGAAAAGAAAAAAGCTATTTTCTGAACATTCAGTTGTTACCAACAGCTGGAAGAAACAAAAGAAATTGTGAATTTAGGTTAAAAAATAAAGGAAATAAATCTACATGCAAGTCTTTGCAGTGGGTATCAATGGAACAATATTTTCACCAAAAGTTTCTGGCAATGGTACTAATATTTTAATTGCAACTGGGGAAGCTCAGGTACAGACAATGTTGCGGTGACTACAGACATTTTAAGCCTCCTAGGCTTTGCTCCAGGTGAAAGCAGGTTTGTATCTGTGGTGTTAATATTCTAGACACTATCAATACTCTTTGGGTGGAGGACTCTACTGGTGAAGCCACACCAGGATTAATGCTGGGTTAGGCAGTCCTGGGAAAAAAATCTAGCACAGCCTATATTTTCAGACCTTCTAAGAACTTTTTTTTTCTGGCAGCAGATATCATACATGATACAAGTTATTGCCAGCAGCTGGCTTACGACAACTGTTTTAACTGATCTGCTTATCAATTCAGGAGAATTTGGCTTTTTCAGAGCTAGTCAGGAATAGCTTAATTCCCTAAAGTTTTATTACGTACTAGGTGCTCAGATTTTTTAGGTGGTTCCCTAGGTTGTAGCTCTAATGGTCGATATCTACAAAACTTTTCAAAATCTTTAGAATACTTAGAGAAATGTATGAAATAAAAGCAAGAAATGCACTAAAGTTTTTCAATTTTTGTATGCAAGTCAGAGGTCTAAAATAACTGCACTTACATGATTTCTAGTTGTGAAGACTACAGTTTTGATGGCAGACATGAAGGACTACAATGATATTAATGATGTTTACAAACAATGTAAGTAGATATTTTGCTTGTGTTTTACCACTATGGCTTGTGGGACAAATTATGTTCATGGTAGTCAGTGTTTTAATGACTCAGATGATGTAGTTCCATATTCTTTGAAATTCCTGTAGAAATTTTAAAAATATATTTTCAGTCAGATCAAGCAGAGCCTATTTCGTGTGGATTTGTGTTCTACCATCCCACTAACTAACTCACTGTCCTGTGAAGATCAGCTCCTGCTATCCCTACAGGTTGATCTTCTTTGCCTCTTATCTTGCTTAATGTTCTGCTGTCCTGGCTATAATTCTACTGTAGGCAGCCTTCCAATGTTGAATTTCGGATTTTATATCTCCATTTATTAAAGTCTGTATCTTTGAACAATTTGAGGGCCATTGTTATGGGACAGGGCTCACCCTTTACACAAGGATGAGCCATGCTGCTCCCCTTGAAGAAAAAAAGACAACAGTGCTTGGTCAACAAAACTGAATGTAGACTGAAATAGGTGATTTCAACAAGCTGTGTTGTGCAGAATAATTTGGGACAATTTCCATGAGCTCCTTATGTGTATAGCTTTGGCTTTTAATTAGATAGCAATATCTGGTCTTGAATGATCTCATTGATAAGCAGGTAACACAATCTCCTACTTGTCAAAATGTACTGGGGGGTGTGTGTGCTTAAGCAGGGTAAAACCAGACCAGCTGCATTCTTGGTTACTTGCTGCCTCCAGCCTGAGTTTGAGAAAACAATTGCTGCTGTTCTTTCATTGTGAGTTATTATCTCAATGCAGGACCCCAAAATTGCCAAAATTAACAGATTTGTGATAACTGTCACTACTAAAACTTTCACTTCATTATGCAAATTTCTTGGAAGTGTTCAGTCAGGTTGGATGGGACTTTGAGCAACTTGATAGAGTGAAAGATTTCTTGGCCATGGCATGGTGGTAAATTGGACTATGTGATCTTTAAAGGTTTCTTCCAACCTGAACTTTTCTAATATTCTATAAATTCAGCTCTTGTATCTTTACCAGTACCCTTCCCCATGCCTTACCCCTGTTCTAATATCTGAGGTTGTCAGGTCTAAATGGGCATGGAGGAATAAATCAAGGGCCTATTTTTCCTCTGTTTTCCTTTGATATGAGTAAGGTTGGACTCCTGGTGACTTTATGTGAATCTGGGATCTTTGCTCATGACTCTTGGCAGGGGCCTGTTTCTCTCTGCTGCTCTTTCTGTAAAAGAGCCATCTCCCACTCCCTGGTGTTTAAAATTGGACAATCACCATTCTGATTTAATCTTCCTTTTTCAGCCAAGTTGGTGTTAAGGCCCTGCAGTGTCAGCAGAATACAAGTTATCACTGGCCACTAGGTCACAACTGCAGCTGACTACTTGGGGATGAGTGGTGGCTTGCTGAGATTGAGAGCAGTCAGTCACTGAAACAAAACAACAAGGGGGAAATGATAGCTGGCATAGAAGTCTTGTAGCCTTGAACCTGAAACTGTTTCAATGATTTCATTTTATACAGATTACTTTGAACTGTGTTTTATCAAGCCAAGTTTAGTGATTGCTGGATGTTTCTGTTTAAATTACAGTTTTCAAGGCAAACTTCCCAGCCAGAGCAGCCTATCAAGTTGCTGCTTTGCCTAGAGTAAGTGTCACTTTTCTATCTACAAAAAAAACCTCCAAAATTTTCTGGAATACCTTACTACTGAAGCATTCTGACAGCTTTTCTTATTCTGAAATAGCTTTGATTGCAATCATTTTAATGAAGACTCTTAATTAGTTTTTTCCTAAGTATACTATTGTTATTCCCACACATTGTCAGAGATCTGAATATGAGATACATATTTCTTTATGGTGGAAGATAGATAAAACAGTAGAAATAAGGGGTTATATTACTTAAGTAAGTATAAATTAAATTTGCAATATTACTGAACATTGCTAAATCAGTAATACAACTGCCAGAAATATAGTCTCTGTCAAATGTCAGTCTGTTCTTATGAAGTTGTGTTCATCCAATTGCTTCATAAAATAGATACATTAAATTCCTAATGTGTTTCTTCACTGTTTTGTCACAGGGGGCCAGAGTTGAGATTGAAGCTATTGCCGTTCAGGGACCTCTCCAAGATGCTTCAGCATGACTATAAGTAGAGACTGGATATCTTAAAATGACAGTTTTACATTGAGTTAATACTTCTCCCTTATATCCAATTCCTACAGCTGACTAACAGCAGTTACACACAGTTGAAAGCAGTAAACTTACTGAGGAAAGGTGCTTTCCTCAGGACTTCTGCTGCCAAGCCCTGAGAAGTGCCTGAGTCCTGCTAAAATCAGCTGAGCCAGATTGCAGGACAGGACAGGTAATATTGGAGGAAATACTGGATATTTAGGTATTAAGGTACATACCTGGGTGAGTGTATTAGAGTTATACTATGGGTGGTCTGGACATGGAAAACTATACTGATTTGTAATAGTAGGTTTTTAGTAACAATTTTAAATCAGAAAAAATGACAGAAATGAGAAAATAGAACACTTGAATTGCTTAGTATACATCTTCACTTCTGAGGAATTTTACTGTATTTGCTTCCGAATTTTCTTAACCTCTTTCTTTACATAATAGATTACTGTTGGGACTCAGATTTTTTCATATGTAAGCAATTGCTTAACAGAGTTAGTATTAATTTCAGAAGTAAGAAAATTATGTTTTTCTGAAGTAAAGTGGTACCTTTATATATCAGATGAAAATTAATATCTACATGTAACCTTTCTTATAATCTTTTTCATAGCAATTTGACTTTGACTGTTTTGATTTTAAAAAACAATAAAAATGTTTAATGAGAATAAAGTATAATTGCAACTGCAAAAATGTGCTTGTCTATTATGGGAACAAATTGTTCTTTTCCTGATTGTGCTTTGATACTCCATTACAAAAAGTCTCCAGCTTCTTTATTCAATAATAATTTGAACCAAAAGAATAGGGTTATTATCTACATCCTAATAGCTAAGGATTAAATCCTCCAGGATGGGAAGCTTTCAGCTACCATCATTACACTTCTTGTAATTTTTTCTCTGCCATTAAGGTCAGAAGCATCAATTTGATGGGGTGATTAAGCAATATTGAGAAGTCCAACTGGTGATGGTAGTAACTTATCCCATCCTTCTGTATTGATCTTCTATCAAGTAGAAGTGGATGCTGTGAGATCAGTCAGCCCTACTTACCAGTCCTAGATTTGATGTGAAACAGCCATTCCTTCTTTTCACTGAGCTTACAAATTGTACCATTATAGAAAAAAGATTTATAATGAGGTTGTCACAGCAAATATGTGCAGATATAAGGATTTTTTATAGTATTACTTTGCTTTCTTTGGGAGATTATTTTTATTAGAAGCAAGATAATGCCTTTGTTATTTCAAACAGCAAACTTCCAAACAGCCTTTAAAAAAGTGCTTGACTTTTCTCTAAATAGACTTCCTGTACATAAACTTTGATTAGTTGTGGCTGCTGCTCTTGTTCTGTCTCCTTGGCTGTACTAATAATGCATCTTATGATCTATAGCTCTGACTCCATAAGCAATCCCACCTAAAATAAAGATGGTTAGACTTGTTAGGAAGGAGTTTAGTACTAACTAACATGGCTATGACTTTCTAAGAAACACAAAGCAGATGTTCCTTCATTTTGTCAGTTAATAAAAATAAAAAATAATGTAATTGAATGGAGTTACATTTAAAATTTTAAATGGAGTTTAACTCCTAATTTATATTTAGGTTTCTCTGTTACAGCTTTGTTTAGGTGTAATTACTTGGTTGGGATTTATTTCACTGGTTTGTAGGAGATTTAGTTCAAGTTCACTGTAAATCAGCTGATTTCAAGAGTCTTGAACATGAGCTATGTTCAGCCTTTTATAACCACAGTGGTTATCCCTTCTTACTGCTCCCGTTCTTCCCCCCTGCCTTCCTAACCCGTGTCCCGCAGCCTTTGTGCCCACCTCGAACCCAACACTAGATGGCACTTGCGATTTTTTTTTGGCCGTCTGACTTGTGCATTGGCTGGTGTAAGTCCCTTGTAGCGCTCCTTGGGGGACGTCGGTGGCAGGAGAGTGAACACACCATTGCTCTCCACAGTCAGGGACAGTCTGAGTCTGAAATGTAAATGAAACACCTGGAAAAAGTTCCATGCTGGATGCAGCTAGCAAGGCAGAACACATTGCTTCCATTAAGTGTTTTTATCAGTATGAAGTTGCCATTCTGCAAAAACTCAGGAACAGAAATTCCCTTTTAGCTTTATGATTCTTCAGGTAAGACACTTGTAGTTTTTAGACTATATATTTAAATCAAAGCCATTTAAGACATTTTCTTGATATGTATTCTTCTGGTACAGGAAGTCTAGAAAAACTGAAATAAACTCTCTTAACTTACAGCTATAACATAGTACTTTTCAAAATAAAAAATCAGCCTTCCACAGAGAAGTGTAAAACATTTATTTTATTTAAGCAGAGTTATATTATTTGATTCTATTCTTTAAAACAAAAAGGCCAACACCCATGATTCTCCGATATGAAAGGCCTATCTCTTAGGTCTTAATTTGCAAACTACTAAGTACATAGACATTTAACAAATCCAGTTTTAAATAGAGGTATGTTAAAACCAGCTTTTTTTTCCTTTGCTAGACTGAGCTGCATGCAAAACACAAAGTTGCAATTCAGCTTGTGGCATCCTGATTTCAGCATTTAAAATTTGTTTCTATCACATGTAACTAAAAAAACACACCAAAACTGGTCTTCTCTTTCTGTGGAAGTAAAGCAATGTATAAAGTACTGAAATGTGTGTGTTCTACCAGGTGTTTCTTTTAGTAAGACTCTTTCTTCTTTAAATTATTATATTCTCTACAGATTAAACAATGCAAAAAATAAATTTCAGTACCTAGTTTTAATATAACTGTGTTCTCTTAAGCAGGTCTTAAACTACATAAACTGCCCCAATCTTCTTCTACCAGCACTTGCTCTTGCTGCAGTGTTTACCTAAAAGCAGTTCCTCATTGAGTGGAAGAGCCAGCCCCAGCCAGCCAGATAGGCAGGGATCTTCTGAGATCCTACAGCCTGCCTATGTGTCTGCACAGAGCTGACAGGGTGCAAGTTTAACCTCTTCTAGGGCTGTGTATATTGGTAATTAGAAAAAAAATTCTACCAGAACTTTCTTGTTAGCAGGGAAATTAAGTGTGTTCTTTCAAGTGTACTGCCCAGCACCCCCTGCAGTGAGGAATGGTTACTTCGTCCTTGGATGGAGCTGAGGGCTGAAGATTGTTTGGCTTTTCATAAGATACAAAACAACCATCAAAAATCCTTGACTGTATTAAAAAAGAAAAAAGATTATGTTGCTTAAGATCTGGAGGTGTATCCTGTAAACACAAATATTAGAGCATATCCTTTTCCCAGCCTTTAACATGAGAAAGCTCTTTGACAGACCAATTTCTGCCCCTTGCAACCTCTGAATAGTCCAGGTTTGCAGAGGCAAATAACTGCAGGCACTGGCCTTTTATCCATAGTACATGCTTGGGTAGCTCCCAGACAATGGATACTACATCTCAATGAAATTTTCATGGTAGGGTTGTCTTATTTCTCAGGGTGGGAGTGTTCAGCATATTTCTAGCAGGCACATTTTGATAATTTAGGTGATTTAACTTTTCATGTTTAACATAGTATCAAGCATATTTCCTCTTTAGGAAAGGGAAAAGAATTCTCCTGTTGTGATTATAGACTATGTAAGGATGAAGATGATTGAGAAAGGCTGCTGCTGTTGAGTCACTGACTGGTTTATATTCCTCTTGTTTTCATCTGCATTGCTTAATGGCCTGAAGAAGCTGAGCAGTGAGGAAGAACATACACAGTCACCTGTCTTCCTTGTTACAACAGTGGTAGAGAGAGTGGCTCTGAGGTGAGCAGGTCATTTTGACTTCCTTGTATCTTCACATTTTATTTCCAAGTGCAGTCTCCTCTGTTGCTATGAATATTACTGATCTCTGTCACACAGAGCTCTTGTTGGTTTATGCTTAAAAATAGTTTAATGCTTGCCAGACTGAAGTTCATGATCTTGCCAGCAGTCAGCCTGTCTCTGCCAATTTAATCTCCTGTGTTTTGGAGTGGGGCTGTGCTGGCACATGTGCTGGTGGCTGAACTGAATTCCCAGCTCACAGGAGGAAATCAGCCAGGAGATGCAACTGAAGATGGAAGTGCTTGGGGCATCCTGGAACATGGCTGTACACCCAGTCCAGTCCTGTGTCACTTTGGGGTGTTCCCATTCTGCTCAGTACCTGTTCCCCCACTCCTCAGCTCTCGAAAGTTCATGGTGGTGTTTTTCATGGCTTCTTTTCATGGTATGGTTTGAGTATGTGGATAAAAGCTTTGACTACTTCTGTTTGAATTTTTGATGCTCACTTTAATGTCAACAGATTTTTTAATAGAACCAGCAGCTTGTTTTAGCTTCTCTATTACAGAGGGCTAGAAAAACTAAAAAATAAATTAAAAGTGACGTCCGCCTAGCAAAGATTCCCCAAAAAAAAAAAAAGTATGCCTTTGGGTTCTAAAAGTTTATGGTGTTGCCTGCAGGAAGTAGTCATAAATGAAGCTGACAAGTTCATAAGAATGCTGCTAAGCAGAAAATCTTAGATTTAGTGATACAGCCAAGAACGATCAGCTTATACAAAAGGTTAATAGGCCAAGGATATTAGTTAGATTATTTAATACAAACCAGAGTCAGCTGGAGTCAGACATGTACATGCAGTATGAAATTATCTCTTAGAGGGGATTTGTACAATTTGCTGGTGACAGTTAGGATTTTTGTTAAGTCCTTTTGTACAATAAAGCTTATAAAAGAGCAATATTGTGCTTGCCATTTTTAGGTAACTGATCTTTTCTCCATGTCCTACATCCTTATGCCAGAGACCTTGTAAACACAGTCCACAGCAATGTATTATATAGAGTCCTTTGCACAGGGCACAGCCTCAAGCTGCGCCAGTGGAGGTTCAGGCTGAACATCTGGAGGAATTTCTTCACAGAAGCGGTTGTTAAACATTGGAATGGACTTCCCAGCAAGGTGGTGGTGTCACCATCCCTGGATGAGAAATGACTGTGTGTGGCACTTACTGCCATGGTCTAGTTGACATGGTGGTCTTCAGTCAACATTTAGACTCAAGTAACTTAGAAGTGTTTTCCAATCTGATTCTGTGATCCTGCGACATTCACCATCAGAACAATTTCTACTCTTTATCTGACCCAAAACACAAATCATGTCCAGGGCCTGTTTTCACAGGAAATTTGTTTGAAAGTATTGCCATTCAGCTTCATCTCCAAAATTATTATTTAGCATTTTGGAAAACAACCCAGACAGTCCCTGATAGTATATTTCTCCAGGAGGACAGCACTCTAGGGAAATATAATAGATAACCTTTCCTTTGGGAACAGGCTTATATTTGTCTCTTAGACAGGTTTGTATTTTCTCTCTTAGAAGTCCATTTTAGAAGCCACAAATGCATATGAGGAGAGCTACGCAGCTAAAGACAAGTTATTATTGACCACGAATGTTAACAGCTGGGAAGTTATCTTCTAGGATTTACACAACTAAAGCATCCCACTCAGTTAAAAATGCCCTCTTCTCCCTGCTTCTGCAGAAGTCATCACATATATTGTACTACAATCCCTTCAATAAATTTGAGTTTAAAAATGGGAAGTGAGCAGCACACAGCTGGGTCCTGGACACTGAACTCCATTATTGTCTATTTTCTGGAAAACTCCCCTCTGCCTTTAGTTAGAGCTTGGTAAATGGGCTCTTTCCTCTCCCAGTCCCCTATGTGCTGTACACTTCAGCAGCTGCCTACATACTGGTAGTACAGGCACTCAGAGGAACTGCCTACATACAATCATATGAAGAGAAAAAAGCTACACTCTATTCTTTATCCTATATAATGTTGGTTGAAGGTTTCAGCTATTTGAAGACAGTTTTCTGAACCTGGGAAAAACTCCTAATTGAAAAAGGAATGATCATACTGCTGTTGAAAAATTATCCTGCTGTGTATAGAAGGCATTCTGTGGCAGGGAGATGAAAATTTGGGTATTTCAAACACTTGAAGTCTTGGCAGCTTGACTTCAAAAAATCTGTATTACATAAAACCTTTTCCGATGTCTCCTATTCATGTGTCTGTAGTTGGTGGTTCAGTCCATAAAAGCCTTTCTATTTTCCCAACCCAATAAAATTTTAAAATATTCACGTGAACAGAAGAGCAGGCCCAAGAAGAGGATGTTCATTGAGACATAACTTCTATTCTTTGTTATTAGCTGTCTCTGAAACACATGGAAAAAATTAATTTAGCAATTAATTGAAGGCATAACTTGATATTTACTAAATCTGACAGGAACGCAAAGTGAAACTTCCCTGCAAGTATCACAGGATGAAGATGCTCTTCCCCCACATCTGTAAGAATGTTCTGTGTGGACATAAAAGCAACCACTGGTTCTGCTTCCTCTTCCCCCATCCTGTTCATACAGTCTTCCTGTTACAGATATTAACATCACCTCTGTGTGTCACTGCTACAGTCTCGAGCTCCTCCTCACCCTGCTGCCTTTTCTCTTAACAACTTTTGAAATCACCACATCATTCCAGTCAGATTTGACACAGAGGCAGGCATTTCATGGACAGTAAATCCTAAATAAGGACAAGAGACAAAGGGCATAAATTGAATTACAGGGTATTACCTTTAAATACAAGATCTATATTTTTTTTCTGTAAGGACAGTTAAGTTGTGGGAATAGGCTGCCCACAACTGATGGAGTCTCCATCCTTGGGGATTCAAAACCCAACAGGATAACCTGTTCCTGCTTGGAGCAGGACTAGACAAGCTCCAGAGGTATTTTTCTACCTCAGCTGTTCCATGATGAAGTATGGCTGAGGAACTGTCCCTGAAGCTACTGTTGGCCATCAGCAGCTGGGAAGCTCTGGGGTTCACCTGATAGCTGAAAGGTAGTGCCCAAGGGGACAACTGGCTGAAATCACAGTGTCTGGCCATCCCAGCTCAAAGTACTTCTTTCCCAGCTAGAAGACTCTGCAAGGGTAGGGAACATGAGAATATGGAACTTCCTCACACTGAATTGTGCTGTTCCATGAGGGTGGGTAAGGAACACAGGAAAGGTGGGAAAATTTGCATGGGAATGTGGGAATGGGAAGGTGGCCAATGAAAGACATCCAACTGCAGTGATTCTCTGTGACTAAGAAGATTGTTAATATAACATGAAAAAAGCTAACTCCCTTTAAATTCAACACACTTCGCATGTCACTGAGCATTCCCTTGCTCTTGGGTGCACATCAGCCACCTTTAGAGCGCTATTTTTTTTTTTTAACTAGGATCAGCTTGAATCCTCTTAGTCATACCCTCCTAGAGACAAAGCTGTGAATGTTTTTGATGTCTCTCAAAGTAAGAATTTTTCCATTCCCTTAAGCAGTGTTGCTTTCCTGCCCAGAATCTTGCTTTATTTCTTCAATATCCTTTCAAGATGGAAGAATTGCTCCCTTACACAACAGAATCCCAGGTTTAAATGGTCACTATTCCGTTCTTAGCATTGTTTGCTCCTCTTGCCTGCAGCTGTTCTCTGAGCTGTGTCAGTGCACTCCCATCATCTGAAATGCATTACAGACATAGAAGCAGGGCTGCTCTTTCTACTCCCTTACAAAACTTTTGGGGAGAATACTGACAAAGCAGGCAAATGAAGGAAGAATTTCAATACAGCTGTAATCATCATTGGGTGAAAGTTCTGGAAATGTTCAAGGCCAAGTTGGATGGAGCCCTGAACAATCTGATCTGATGGGTGGCATCCCTGCCCATGGCAGGAGAGTTGAAACTAGTTGATCTTTAAGGTCCATTCCAACCCAAGCTTTTCTATGATTCTCTTACTCTTCAGGAGCACAAAGATGTTCTTTGAGGTTCTTTCCTCAAAGAACAGTTTCAACTTAGCTGCTTTGCTGAATTCACAGCACAGAGACACTATTCTTTGCAAAAGCATAGGAGCTTTTAAAAAAGACATCATTTTAAGACATTAAAAACAAGTTGATTTATTAAACTTGTTTAGACTTCATAGGCAAAACTATCTGGCATAAATTTAAAGATCCTGCAAAAGATTGTCAGTGTTGTCAATGGCCAACAGCTGCTTGTCTTCATAGGCTAGCTTAAAGAGTAACAATCTGCAAAGATCAGCAACTATCAAACAATAAATTAAAATTAAAATTAAAGGGAGGTGAGCATTTTTCTTTTTTTAATCACTGCTGATCTAATTTTACTTGGGTAATCACAAGGTCATAAAGGCACATAAACCTTGACCAAGCTGCTTGACCACACCCTACTTGTCTTACAGACTGCAGGGCTTATGCTGAAAACCATTTCCCTTAGCCCTCTAGCAGAAGCAGAAGCAGCAGTGCAACATGCTGGCTTGCCCTAAGGCTGTGACACATACTAGCACTGGGAAGGAACCAAAGGCTGCTCACCCCAGGTGCAAGAGGTTCCTTTGGAAGTCATGAAAGACAGTGGTGTAAGGTATCTGCCACCCTTTCTGCTGAAGCTGTTCTCTTCTGAATTACAGATATACTCACTAGCCCAGAGAGATTTTGAGCGTGACTAAGTATGCCAGTGATTAGGAGGGAGGGGAGAGGGAGAAGGTGATTTATTCCAGCTATTGCAATAATGTTTGCTGGGGGAAAGGAGTTGTCTGCATTGCCTGCTCGTCCTTTTCCACATTCCAGCAATACCATAGGGTAACCTGTGGTGGTGGAATCACCATCCCTGGAGGCATTCCAAAAATCATGCAGCACTTGGGGACAGGATTTAGTGATGGACTTGGCAGTGCCAAGTTAACAGTTGACTCAATGATCTTAGAGGTCTTTTCCAACCTAAATGATTCTATGATTCTAATTCTGCCTTCTGGGGCATGTGAACACCTTACAGGATAGACTCAAGTGTGAGGTTCTTAGTGAATGTGGAGGAAGAAGAAATAACTTTTGTAGCAAGATTGTGGTGACAGAAGTGTGACCATAATCTCAAAGTCTGCCAGAGGGATAATCTTATCCCCTTGAATTTTTCTCTTCACTGGTGTGATAGTTTTCCAGAGGAACTTAATTTGGCCTGTGACTTTTCCTTCCCACCATGTGACTGAATATACTGTGCAATGTGCTTTCACCACAGCACCACACTGCTGATTTCAGCTGATAAGAAGAACAAGGGGATCTAAAATGACTGGCATAGAATGGAAATCACAAAGCAGCATTAAGGCTTAGCTTACAAATAGTAATAAACAGAGTCTTAGCCTGCAAATAGTAATAAGCAGACTCATGATTTTAACATGATTTTAACAAAGGTTTTTTATTTTCCAAGACTGCATGTTACAGGTTATCATTCTTCCCAAAGAGGGAAAAGTTATCACTGATTAAGCTCATGTATTATATAAAGATGATCCATGTAAAAAGCATGACTTCCAATTGATTGCTTCCAAAAATCTCCTTTACTGTAAAGTATTTTTGACTCTCTTGTGTAAAAATGCAGAAAGCAGCTGTATGCCAACAGGGGCATAACAAGATATGCTCATTAAGGACAGCACAGTCTTTGCTGTCTCTTAAACAATAACCCATGTGGTCCTTCCCTCCTCTGTCAACATACCTATCTCTGTCGCTGCTGCACTATCCACAGCTTCTCCTGTTTCTTCTTTTGTTTCAGTCCCTTCACTTACTGTCTCACTGAGCAGCTCAGTTTCCACCTGTTCTCCCGTCTCACCTGGGAATGGTAACCATGGAGATCAAATTAGGATCCACTAAGAAAAAGCACCAAGTGCCCCAGCTCCTTTCTGTAAACCTGATTTTGCTTTGTAAGCTCTCCAGTGCCCCTTACCAAGGTACCCCCTGAATGAACCCATAGAGGACAAACAGGATGATCCCAAATACTTTTCCTCATCCAGCTATATGGTTGCCTCATGCCCATGAAGTTCTCCTAATGCTTTCACAAATTCCCCTTGATGCTGTATCCAAAGGAAATCAAAAGTACTATTTCTTTTCAAATTATTTTTCCTGGATTTTATTTCATAGATGTGCAGTTTTATTTGCGATTGGAACAAAACAGAAATAGAGAACATGGTAACATGGAAGTCTAGCTGAAACCCTGCTTTCCCAGGGAAGCTGCTGCCTAACTTATTTCCTCCTATAGCTATGGAAGCATAAAGGGAAAGCAAAACAAATGCTAAGTATCATATGTACCATAGCATAAAAATTCAAAATCCCTTCCTCATCAGATGCCTCTGGAAAGGGAATGCACACAAGGTAAGATATTACTTCTACCTTGGAAGTAATAGGAGCAAAACTCTTTTCCCCTGCATGCATCACTTGTTGTTAAAGCCCCACAACTCATCTTCAGACAGGCAGACAACTGTAAACATGTTTCCACTGACAAGAAGTGACAGTGCAAAGTCCAGGGCGTGCTGCTCTGCCTCCAGCACTGCCCTGAGGCTTGGAAGTGGTGAATAATGAAATTGGAGTTTGCAGCTGAGCAGGATGTGTGTTTAACCATGAGCAACGTGTCATTTACTGCTTACATAAAACAAGGCTTTATTCCAAAGGATAGATGCCCGTTTTATGTAAAGGACAAAATTCTTTCATGAAGAGACACAGGAGAGGACAAAGCAATCCAATGACCATACTCATTGCATCAGCTACTGGGATGCAAAGAATGAGATTCATGTAGCCAATTCAGAGACATGCAGCACAAAGCTGCACCACAGGATTGGTGTGTGTAACTGGCTCTGACTTCACATGGATCAGTCCTTCTGCACCTCACACTTCTTCAAGGCAAAAGTGGAGTGAGGATTCTCCCTGCAGACAAATACTCCTCATGTGCTTCACCTGCTTATTCCCTGAAAAAGAGCCACCCAGGAATGTATCTGATTCCTTACTGAGCTACTTTGTACCATTTAGGAGAAATTTGTGAATGTGAATGTTCGCTTTCTGCATGTTCAGCCCATGTCCTCTGGGCACTAACCCAAAGACGAGCATAGCCTGTAATTTCCAGGAAGGAGCACACTTCCCGTTAAAGGTCCCTCCACAGCACATGGAAATAGTGTCACCTCAGACACCACTGCTTCCTCACACGGCCTCTCTCCCCACCCAGTCATCTCCAAGCATTTGTGCAAAGACAGCCCTATGTCTCTCCACTGCTACTTCTATTCTGCTTGTCTTGTAGCCGAGCTTTCTTCTTCTAGGACAGACTGGACATGCCAAGTGTGTATCAAAAATGCTTTTTCTTCTACATTCAAGCATGCACCCTCCAGCTTTATGTGTGCAAGGACAGTTGGTTTATAATTAATACATGTGACTAAGTAACTGAGCCTTTGGGCTGTGCAAATATTAAGGAATGTGTCGGAGCTACCCAGAGACACAATGTTTTAAATGAGGGGTATGGTGGGACATTTTGCCTGCTAAGAACAAAAAGGACATGAAATGAAATAGCAGAGGTGGAAATGCTGATTAAATTTATTACAGCTTGGACTTGTAAATCTGAGGCTTTCCCAGCCACATTCTTCTATGCCTTACATCATACAGACTCCCTCGACCAAATTCTGACTCCAGAAGCTCATTTGAGGCTCTTAGTAAAGCCAAAATGACCCACACAGAAGTCCCTGGAGGCAAATTTTGGTCTCCTGAATTTATGAAAGCACAAATATTACCCTCAATGAGGTGGTCCTCTTCAGTAATATGTACTTTCTCAAGGATTTTCGCTACAGAGCTGTCACTGCCCTCCACCAGTCCACTGTCCTCTGCTGGTCCTGGAGATGGTGCCCCAGCATCTTCTCCTGGTGCTGGCGGTGAAGGCCCCCTGCTCTCCTCTCGCCACACGGAGGGCAGCTCAGAGCTCTCCTCCTCTCCTGCAGGCAGGGGCTCGGTGCCCTCTGGCTCCTCCCTTTTACTGACCGACTCTGTCCTCCCCTCCACGTTCAGGATCGTGGCTGAAGTCTCCTCTCCCGGCAGCTGCTCGCCTGGGTTGGTCTCCTCAGAGGCAAGGCTCACACGCTCTGCTGGGTCCAGCTGTGTTTGGTCAGCTACAGTTTCATGGTCATCTGCAGTCAGGGTGTTTGCACCTGAGGATGCTTTTAGTTACATTAGGGCAAGGAAAGGAAAAAGAGAATTACAGATGATTGGTGATTGGGCACATAAGCTGGATGACAACTAAACCCACAGTGAAACACACAAGCACTACCTGTCAAAGAGCTCCCTCCTGGCTACGGATAATATTCCTTCACAGGTCTGCTGCACATACCCACACATATCCACTAGAGGATGATGCTGCTCTTACATTAAAAATAAGTTTTCATTTGATGAATGTAATATATTTTTATATGAAGAGAGTAGACTTGTTTGCAAGTCCATGTTCTATTACATTTTCCTTATGAATCTGCATTGTGCAGGTTTGCTGGTGACGGGACACTGCAAGGAAGCACCTTTTCCTGCCCCAAACCAAGCACAGGATCAATGTGAGATGTGTGAGGGAGCTGCTGTGCTGGGCTGCACGTGAGAAGTTCTGGTGGTACCTTCAGGTGGACTGAATAAAAACCCCGAGAAACCAAAGGATGAGCAGTGCTCGCTTCTTAAAACAAAAACCACTTTTTCTGTCTTTTTCAATACTAAATTACCATTCATACTGTGATTTGTCTAATAAAAATTCAACAACAGGAAGCCTAAACAAATTAAAACTTTCTTCAAATTAAAACCCTTCTTTCATCTTTCATCAGCTTATTGGCTAGTAAAGCAATGGGTTTTGGCAGAAAAAATTTATGAATAAAGAACTGACAAAATTGCTTTGACAGGTATTTAAGGATAAAAGATGAAGATTCAAAATGAGTTATACCTACCTATCAGACTGACTTACTAACATTCTAATGCAATTCAGTTTGACAGGATCTTGTACTTAACCTTTCCCTAAAGAATGTAAAGATGAAACCCCTGGTAATTCAAGCATGAAATCTGTTTATATAATAATTACAAAACTGGAAAAACTGTATTTTCTAAGAAAATTATGATTGCAGTGTCAAAGCCAGTAAGCAGAACCATATGATACTGTTCACAGATGAACACATCTATATATGTTCATACAGACATAGATGAACAGGAAAAAAAAGTAGTACACCCTGCTCTTAAAACATCTGCTTGAATACTGCTGCCCTTAAAGTAAGCTTACAGTTCTTTTGAGATATTCAAACAAAACACCTCCCCAGCAAGTGTCACCTAGTCAGCATGTGCCTACATACCCAGGGCAGGATTGCTAAGCCAGAAGAAGAGCAAGAACTGAAAATCTGGACTGTTGAGACAGAGAAGGCAGTTTCAACTATGAGACAGATAAAATCTCATTTGTCCCAGGAACTGTCAAACCATCCTAGTTCCAGCCAGTCCCTCCAAATCCACAGTAGTATGGCAATTTAAAATGCAACTCAAACAACAGGAGGTAAACTCAGCTATGGGTCTTGGACAACAGACCCCCCCAGGGCAAGACCCTGCCTCTGACAGCTGCCGAGGGGCGGGGGAAAGGGCAGAGGGCCCCAGCCCACCGGGCTGAGTGTCAATCTGTCAGTGGAATTCCTCTGTCAACCTGTTCAAGCCCCTTTTCCATCTGTTTACACTCAGTGTCCGCTATATCCAGCGATAATGAGGGCTGCAGCCCACTTACATCCCCTGTAAAACACATCTTGGCTGGTTTTAGACCTGCTGCTGGTCATTTCATCAAGTGGCAGTTTTTGCATTATAAAAAACAGCAAATATATTTCCCTGATTACTTTCTCTAGATCTCTATCACACCTTGTCTTCCAAGCACTCCTTTTTCTAAAATGAAGCTCAAGGTGAAACAGATACCCAATCAGAATAATAGTGAGTAAATCTTAAACTTAAATTATTCTAAGCAGTGATTTAAAAAGCAGTGTATGCTCAGAGACCAGAAATTCGACCTTTTCACATTTTTATTTTTCATCCCTTTAGACACTTTTCATGCCTTCACCTTGCTCAGTGCCAGATGGACTGGCAGAGAGCCTTTAAAACCTCCAGAGAGAAACAAATGAGCCATGAAAATTAGCATGTTATATAGAGTTTTAATTCATGTTAGTAGTAAATGAAACAATTCAAATGTATTGTTACTAAGAATCTCCTGCAGCTCCTATAAACATCAGCCCTATAACTTCCAGCTAGTCCTCTCTACATCAAAATGTTTTATATAAATTCGATTATGAAATACTGCCATGCAACACAAGATCTGCACTGCTGGAAACCTTGGAAGCATTCCTCTGCTCTCATCTGAAATGCAAAGAATTCCCTAATATGGAAAAAATAAATCCTCTCGGTAATCTGTTCAATACCTTTATCCCCAAGAAAAATGAACATCATGTGGCAGTCAGCATTCCTAAGATTCCTTATAGTTTTGTTTTATTTTTAAATTTAAAATTTTTATTTTCCCTGCTGTAGACTATTTCAGCTGGAGGAAAAAAACCCACACTGAATGTATGTGGGCCATGGCTACAGTATTTTCTCTTTGCCTTCTTTCCTTTTGGAAAAGCCTCAAAGTTTTGTGAGTTACACATCAACAGAAAAAAATGAAATACATTTTCCTCTATTAACTTATTTAGAGAAGTTTTTTTTCAAATTATCTTTTCTTATTAAAGTAAATTAGCAAATTGTTAACATATCTGGTTATTATTAATTGCCAAATTAATGCAGATCTTTCAGCTGTAATTACAAACTATACTTCATCCTTATCATGACATTAGTGCATGTATTTAGTAAATTTCACGACCTGTCCTGCCATGAACATGCTTTGATACAGAATAATTAAAATACTCAGAATAAATTACTTCTGCTGTTTCCTTGAGCCCTTCAGTGGCACAGACAACACTCAGCCCAAACAACCTGCTCTCCTCTGTGCAGCCACAAGCCGCAGCACCACAAGACAACACACAGAATACAAACCCATGCAAAAACCATGGATGCTGCAGGCAGAGTAACAACAAGGGATCACAGCTCAAGAGGATAGGAAAGAAATGCAGTAAAATAAAATGCAAACAACTTTTTTGTATCTGCCTTCAGGATGTATCTTTCTGGAGAGGACAATTCCTGTAACTGCAGCATTCAGGTTCTTACAGAAATGTTTCCAAACCTTCCTTGGAGCAAAGAGCTAAATATGATGAATATGGAAACAAAGTTTTGGTTTATTTCCACTGAACAGCAAGGATATTCTTATGGAACATCCTACAAGTACACCTTGCTCACAAAATTAGTCTTCTGTGACTTGAGCCAATTAAAGACACAGGAACACTGCCGATGCTGCACACTATGTCGGGGTGGGTTTTGTAAGAAAAAGGAAGGATAGTGGAGTCAAATATTGCTAGTTCACTATTCTTTTAAAGAGGGAAAGAAAGGGCACTAGACTGGCAAGGTACTACAGAAAAAGACCAACAGCAGGACCTGTCTGGAAATTAAACAAAGAAAAGCCTGCGGAGCAGAGCGGAAGGGACTTAGGCATTCATTCCCAAGAAACACCAGTTTCGAAGCTATCACTCACGGGGCGCAGTTCCCTCCACTGCGCCGGCAGAATTAAAAGCCGAGACAAGCCCGACGGGCTTCTGCCCCTGCGGAGTTTCTGCGGGACACGCACCCGCGGCGCCGTCCCCGCGATGGGACAGGACGGGACGGGACGGGACCACCCTGAGAGCAGCGCGGCCCCGCATCCCCAGAGAGCTCTGCGGGCAGCCCCGCCCGGCTCCCGCGCCCGGCTCACCCGGCAGCGGCGGCGGCTCCTGGGGGCGGCTGCGGGCGCTGCTGGAGCAGCCCATGGCGGGGCCGGGGGCTCTGCAGCCGCTCCCGACGGCCGGGTCAGGTCGGGTCGGGTCGCGTCGGGTCGGGTCGGGTCGGGTCGGGTGGGAGCGCGGCGAGGCGCGGCAGCACCGACCTACGGAGCCGAGGGGGCGCCCCGGCGATGGAGCCTTAAATACTCCCCCGCCGCTGAGCCCGGGCCGCCGCCGCGGCCGTCCCTGCCCCGGGGCGGATTTCTGCGCTGTGCGAGGGTGCCACAAGGTGTGAGTGGCAGCAGGAGGGAAGGGACTGCAGGTCCGTGTGTCCCAGAATTTAACCCTGGGGGTGTGCTCGTAAATCTCGCTAGCAAGCTTTGAGCCACGATAGCACCGAGTAGAGGAGACCCATAGCCCGGGTAAGAGGGTCCAGGTGTTAGACGGGCTTGGAGGCCACGCCGGTGTTTGGCGGTCCGTGAATGTGAACCTGAGACTGAGCGTGTGGAGCTTCTCAGGGAACCCCAGAGCGGACCCGGGGAGAGGAGCAGCAGGGCTGGGTTACCTGCACTGACTGTGTGCGGTGCGAGCCCCCGGGGATGTGCTCGTACACACACAGGAGCCGCAGCCTCGCTGCCAGCGCTCCCTGCACACAGGAACAGCTCCAGGGTGGGAGGGACGGACCCCTGGGGTCTCAGCAACTCGGAGGCAAAGAGGAATCCCTGGTTTGCAGAGTCCTCTGGGTTCAGCGGCCACCTGTAACATCCTTACCATCAGCCTGAAAGGTAAAATAAAGATAATATTTTTATATTTGCATATAGGCAAATCAACAGATGTCCAGGAAAGCTGAGGTGGCCTAAAAACTTCTCAGAGAGTAAGAATGAAGAATCTTTGCCACACATTTGCTTGCATAAGCAAATAACGTATTTATTGCACCCAAGACATGTTTGATTATGTCAAATTTAGACTAATCACTCATTCTTCTAAATGAACATTTTTAATCCACCCAGAAATTTATTCAGACAAATCATATTGTATCTGGACATTTGTCCAGGGTTTGCGATGTTCCACAGCCAAGGTAGAGCGGTAGCAATAACTCCAATAATTTCTGCAATAGTTTCTGCTTCGTCAGTTTGAATTAATTTTCAGGATGCTTTTTAAAAATAACAGAAAAAAATCCACTGTAGGCTCTGTAGATTTCTATGTGGCTATATATAAAATTACTATGAGACACTAGACACTGAAATGCGGGTAACTTTAGGATTAGCAGAACATGTTGCCCTGTGACAACAAAAGCAGAAGTGCAACAAAAGGCTTAGCAACTTAAAAATTAATTTCAGAAATATTTAACATTCATGCTGCTGGTGTGAAATCCTGACTGCAGTGGTGGGAGTGAGGTCAGTTCCCTACACAGCACACAGGGATTCCCTGTACAGCACAAATGAAGACACCCAGGCATCCCACTGCTCTGCTGCCACAGGTAGGAAATAAAAGTGTCTGTGACCGTGAAGGAGTACTGACAGCTGAGGAAGCCTGACATGCCAGGAAACATACTTGATATCCCACCTTTCTTCTGTGATCTTTCAGAGAACAAAGTAAGGAGGATGAGCCATAAGGACAGACTCATCAAGCACTGAGGAAAATAAAAAA
Organism: Leptocoma aspasia; assembly: GCA_013399835.1. NCBI lineage: Eukaryota > Metazoa > Chordata > Aves > Passeriformes > Nectariniidae > Leptocoma > Leptocoma aspasia. The sequence continues at coordinate 1,127,624 of VXAX01004331.1, forward strand.
GGGAAGGCTACATTCAGTTCATTCTCTCGCCTGCAGAGCTTTGTACCTGCTGCCCTGCCTGCCCTAACCAAAGGGTGAGTTGTGCAGAGTACCTACATCCAGCTTACTTACACAGCAGAGAAAGGAATTCAAGGTTTACAAGGCCAGAGAGAGGGAGCACGAGTCAGTGTGTATTGGCAGCAAGGCTCACCAGGGCTGCTCTGTACTTTGTGTTCTTTAAACAGGCCTTGGATAGGATACAGCAATAGAAAAGAGAACCCAAGGGCCATTTGGCAGGTGACTCCCACAAACACTAATGAACAATGTCATGGTCTTCCCTCCTCCTGCATGAAGGAGAAGTTGCATCTTTTCAGCAGGAAGACTGGACATAACAGAGCCAGTGCTGGAGCTGGACACAGGCAGGGCCACGCTGGGACAAGGCTGCACCTCAGCATTTTGGCTGGATGGCCACGGACCAGGCCAGCCTTGGACAACGTGTGCCCTCTGCAGAGCATTCAGCACAAACACATTTCCCCGGGATAACTACAAGCTGCCTCTCTGCCACTGTCCTACCTTCTGGGAGCACAGGATTGTACAGACCTTCTACAGAGTCCCAAAGAAATTCATGCAAGTGACACAGTGGCTGCAGCATGATGTTGGTAGATGAAAATCCTTGGTAGGTTTTCCATCACATCCCTTCCCCTCGGCAGGGCACCTCTCCACAGACTCTCTGCCTTCTCTAATCCAAACCACCCTGGTACTGCCCCATCTGAAGGCAGTACCAAAGTAGTTAAAAAAAAACCCCAAACCTTTAAGAGCAAATAAACTAAACAATTATATTGAACTAGTTGTTTTATTCAGGAATACAAATTGGGAAATTAAAATTAAATGTGAACTATGAGTATTTGGGGATAGCTGTATATCCAGAGGCAAAGCAACAAATACCTATGACCTCTTATATACAATCAGCAATACATTTCCGAAAGCAAACTTCACGAAGATTTCTCTAAGGCCCTGATAATTTTTAAGTTCTCCAGGCCAGTACTATATGAGCAAATTTATTGCACTCATTCCAGAGCTCACTAGCTGTTAAATTTTTGAGTATTTTAGATATTATTCCTACTTCACGTATTAAATTTATATGTATTTTCTGATAGTCCCAAATCCTGGGACTTTCCAAATCACAGTGACTTTTCAAAACATTATGCTAATCAAGAGGTTTCTTTTTGATTACTTCTTTTCCCAGGTCTTTGGCTATTCTGCACAGAACAACCAGTACCTAAAAAAGCAATAAAATGTTCTAAATTGTTTATTGTGTCAAGTAATTCAGGCCAAATGTTTCACTGATCCAAATATTTGTAGGTCTATTGAAGGCTGTTCTGTGATGCTGATTTATGAACTGCAGAGGTCATTGCTATCCCAGGCAAAACAAAAAAACTATTTTTGTTTTGCCTGGGATAGCAATGACCTTGAAACTTAGTTCCTAGTACATGCCTTGTAATTTCCTGGAAAGGAGGCAATCTGAAGAGTTTCTCATCAAACTAATTACTGTCTTTAGAAATCTGCACCTGTGGATTTCTGCACAATTTGGCCCTTAGACAATGCAGTTTCTAATTGTATTTAAGCTTTTGTATTTCTCACTGGATTTAAGCTGGCTACACATATAGGTATACAAGTGTATGTATTTATACATGTATATATTTATGTATGTGCATACACACATACTTTTTAGCATGCTTTTACTGGCTGAAAAATTATCCAGGTCTGCAGATATCCAGCTATTCACAATAGACAGCATTTAACCTCAAGGTTTTCCCTGTTCCCTAATGAGAGAACCTTTCTGCACTTGACCCATTTTCCACAACTCCTTTCTTTCTTTCCTTCCTTTTTCATAATAAAGCTGCTTCAAGGGTGGCTGAAGAAAGGTTTCAATTCAGATCTAGTGGACCTGTGCCTTACTGGGATTCTAAATTCCCAGTAATCTGAAATAAAGAGCTGCACTTGTCTGCCTGACAATGCAAGGGATAGTTCAGTGCATGACCCTGTGAAAATCAGATGAACATGTTTGCATTTGCTGTAAATGCAATGATTATCAGGGAACACGATCTGTCACTTTTAATAGCCCTGATGTGCAAAACTAGAGAATGATGGCTGCAGGTGTTCACACAACATTGTGTAATTGTGCAGAGACTTGACCAGACTATAAATCAAAGCAGGACTGTATTTTTTGCATATTTTCATCCTATAAAAAAAAACAATGTTCTGTTCATATTGGTAAAATAAAGATAGGCCTAGCTGGTCAGAAGATCAGTCTTCTTTTTTTAATTGAATCTCATCATTCAGGGTTAGCATGTGACCTGTGGCACCTGAAGGACGGCTATAGACATGCTGTCCCTCTTGCAGTGGCTTTAGCAGAGGTTACAATTTGAAATCCCCCCCAGTCACACCACGCATTTACTGGAGCTTTCCTGGTAACAGATCAGCACCTGTTACCATCTCAGGCACCTGGCAGCTCTGACAAGGAGCAAGTGCTGAATTCTACACATTGCCTACTGACACTCAGGGGAAGGGGCTAAGCAGGGGTACAGCTTCAGGTGTTCCTCTCCATCCCTGGCTGCCAGAGTGATCCACACTTTCTCTGAAGATCAGCAGCACTGCCACTTCAGCTTTATAAAGACTTCAGAAGTTCAGAGAATTTAACAGAATGATCCATCCCAGACTGTACCATAGGGTGACCATGTACTGCTCATTTTTCAGACTTCAGAATGATTTTTTTCTCATTCATCTCTTTCTCTTCTGTCCAACCTTTTCTCTCAGTTAACTATACACTGTCTACAACAGCACATATAATTAGCATACATACCTGTTTTCATACCTCATTTTACTGTTCATTGGATTTTCTGATGAGTAATGAGAAAAGCTGATGATATTATTACCACTGCATTTGTGGGGGGCGTGCTTGGGGTTCTATAACACGGAGAAGAAGTTGCTTTGAGATTTCTCTGCAGAAAGGCATGCTGCTTGGATGAACCCACATATGCACTATGTCCAGTGCTGATTCCTTGCAGCCAAACTGCTGCAAGAGACCCCATGGGTGATCCTGGCCAGCACCATGAACTTGCTTGTCTGTCCTCAGGTATGTGTAACCCTGCCACCACAGCTTGTTTGCTGATATACTGGCATTGGTGTCAGCGCTGCTGCAAGAGATTCCCTTGATGCTTTAGGATTTTAGCTTTTGCGTTTTTCATGTATTTGTAATCCTGTGATTCTTTAGTGTATAATCAATTCTATATAGAATGTTAGCTACTGTCTTCCCATTTTGGTCAGACAAAACAATTCCTCTCTAGCCCCGGGAACAAGGACATCTTTCTGTTTCAGGCCCTGAGAAATGTAAAACAAAAGTGAGTTGGGGGGGAGCAAACTTGGGGTAAATTACTTCATTACCTGAAGCTGTAATTTCCCAAAATGCAAATGGACCAAACTTATAAAAGTATGAAAACCTGTGACACGTCATCCATTTTTTTTGGATGTAGCCTCTGAGTGGGCTTTATCTGCCCAAAGTGTATCTGAAGGCCCTTCAATAAATATAACCACTTTTTATTCCCTTAATTTCCCTTTTGTTTGGTCTCTGTTTTTAATTAATCCAAACAAGACATTACCCTGACTTCCCTTTTTTAGATACACTGAGTTGGTTCCATTCACCCAAAATGATGAAGATGCTTTCTAATTTTTGGGAGAGGTCAGTGTTCCACCAGTGACTTTTCTTGCAGTGCTCTCACTCTCCTAGCTCTTCGTACCTCTAACTGGTGCTTTCTTACACAACCTTGTCAGCATTTTAGTGGGGAAAAATGGTGAAAGAACTTCGAGACCACTGCTCTCTGAATTAAGTTCTCTCTGTCTGTTGGAAACCCTGCTCCTGCCCTCTCACCAGGCAAGTACAGAGTTAGGCCAGGGTGAGGAGTGGTCCTGCTTTCCCCAAGTAGTCTGCATTCCCTGCATGCTCATCTTCACTGCCAAACTGAGCACCAGCCCCCTGTGGTGATATATCTTTCTCTAAATAGTTTGTTTTATTCACCCCCAAACGTATGGTTCATTCCGAAGTTGTAACCCTCCCCCTAAATTGCGATTCATTGTAACCCCTCCCATTCCCCCCCTTGCATATGTTACCTAATCCCTCCTGCCTCCTGTTCCCATAAATTCCTGACGTGTTCTCCTCCTCTATCAGCATCCCATTGGCCCAAGCTTTGTATCCGCGCCTACTTTGAAACTCCCTCTTAACTTTGTGCAGGGAGGCACATGCTCTCTCTCTTTCGCTCACTCTTCTCGGCACCGGATCCCCCAAATAACCCTCACCCAAATGGCACCCTCAGAAGCCGGGTCGTGTCCTGCCTGCCTACATGCTGCTGCTAGCTGATCTACAGCCTAGACGCTTCTCTCTCGAGGCTCCGGTAAGGCTATCCCCCTCCGAGACCCAGGGCTATGTTGCCCCCCAGCCCCTGCCGCTGCTAGCCGGCCTTAGGAGGGCAGGGGCACCGCAACAGCCCCAGAGCCAGAGTAAAACCTGGCTGGGCCCGAGCAGGAGCTGACCTCCTGGCCGAGCCCGGTGGGGCAGGCAGGGGGGATGGATGAGACCCCAGAGCCTGCTGTTAGTGCCGGGAGAAGTGACACTGCTTTTCCTCAGGTTGCCAGCTGCTCCCTGGGCCGCTCCATCTTGAGACTTGTTTGTGGGAGATGGAGACATTGTCTGCTGCTTCCCTGCCCTTCTTCTATTTCTGCTGTATGACAGCTTCGTTGTGGAGGGGAGCTCAAGATCCCTGGAGGGTGCTGAGGGTGCCTGGGTGCCAAACTCTCCCTGATGTGCCTTCCCCCATTCCTTAGTTCTCCAACAGCTGCTGTTAAGGCCCACGCACTCCTAGCTGCTGTTTTTAACAAAACAGTGCTGTATAATATTGTTTAAGGAATTTTAGTGGGGCCAAAGCCTTTTCTTTCTTCTAGTGTAATTTTCATCTGATTTGGACTGGCCAAGATTTGTCTTTATAAAGGACATTTTATGGACCACGGACCCCCAGGAGATTTGGGGGATGAGAGATAATAGTGCCCATTTCTGCACGTATTCCCACCACCCCCAACCCAATCCTTATTCCACCTAGATTTAGGGACAGAATTTGGGGTCCAATGCCAAAAATGTCTGTCAAAAAGTTCTTTCGAAAATGTAGAGATTTTTAAAAAGCACGTTACTAGAAAGAGCTAGTTTAATAAACGGCTAAGGAAAGTTGTTCTTTCGTAACGTGAGTGGAGGCTGCAAGGGTACTCTTGGAAACAGCTCCCTCTCCCGGAGCCATGCACGGCTCCCGCATCTTGCGAGGTGACATAAAATCTGGAATGGTCGAAAGGAATGGCACCGAGGACTTCACGAGGCCCACTAAGCTTTACACTCCCTTGCCAGTAATTTCAACAAGAACGAAAGATGAATGTTTCACCAGACCACAACCAACCGAGTAAAAGTATAAAAGTTAAAAGCAAAGTCACAGTGTGATGGGGAATAACAGCAATGCACCTGAGGGCTGGGACAAGAGGAAAAACAGAAACAGGAAAAGAAAGACATAGAATGGAGTTTACTTTTCAGTTGCCAAAGAAAAGTTTGAAGTATAGTTCAAATTTGATTTAATCATATTCTGTAAAGTGATAGATTTTTTTTTCAATAAAAGATATTGGACTATAGAGATACATCAGAATGTAATATTTTTATATTATTATTTATATACTACATGTATCATTTATGTGCTTAACAGAGACATTATTCCCAGAGAACCTTACCTTTAGAGATGGACCAATGTCAGAATTTCACTTGTGATATTTCAGCTCCACTTAACTTTGATAACATTTTTTCCAATGTACCTTTGTCTCAGTGTTAGTTTAGATGTTAATTTAGATGCTTAAACTAATCTGTCAAAACCCAAGATTGTTACCCAGAAAAAAATTATTGGGATGATGGTTTGCATTTTGACCAAAGGCTGCCTGTCACTGAGAAGGTTATCGTGTTGGAGTGTTGGAGTTATATGGAGGTAGCCATACCAGGTGAACAGCATAACAGTATATTGCTATAAATTATTTCCCTTATTTGAAAAAATATCTATTAATATAAGCATACTAGAATAACTGAATGCAACATGTTTTTTCTTGGCTTTTTAGTTTGTTACTCCATATTCCATATTGATAAATGCATCACACTTCCTAAGATCAACAAGCCCAACACTTTCCCATGCTTGTGCTAACCTGGGCGAGTCTAGCAAAGCTCCTATGCTAGTTTTGTAATTTCTTAAGAAATGTACATGCTGGGCTGCCTTTCTGGTGCAGTGTCTTAGCAGCATAAAGTCACACCAGCAGCAAACCCATTGTCCTGTGGCTGGATCCCTGAGCATCCTCTAGGAGGATGTCACAGGTAACCTCCCCAACTCACACTCAGACTGTTCACACTGCTCGTGCCTGCAGGCGCCAGCTGAGCTGCTCCTGCTCTCTGCTCCTCCCTGCGCCAGCCAGGGATGTTTGTTCTAGGATGTTTGTTCTAGGATGGACAGCACTGTGGGATCCCGAACAAATGTCCTCGGCCTGAAAATGGGGGTCTCATGTCGCGGCCCTGGTCCCAAACAATGCAGTGCATCCGTGCTCAGTGAAATCGTTTTCAAGCTGGTGGTTTCCAGAGGGCACGGGGGGCAGGAGGAAGTTTCCCTGCACTGTCACTCCAGCACAGCCATGGACTGAGCTGCTTGGGGACAGGCTAAGGACACTGCACAGCTGGTGGGAGTGCTGAGCCATCGCCCCGGTAAACCTGGGAGCTGCACTGAGGGCGCCCAAAGCCGAACCTGCTAACATAGGCAGCGTGGGGCCCAAGTCCATTTCCAAGCTCAGTGGCTGGTTTCCTGCAAGAAACCTGTCTGCCTGCTGGGGCTCAGGCTGGGGCTCAGGCTCGGCCTGGGGCTGTATCCCATCGGGACAGGCCATTCATGCAGAATTGGGGGCCTGCCAGGGGCTGTGCTGCAGGGCAGAGGGCAGGCGCTGCTGCTTTAGCGAGGCAGTATGCACAGTGCAGACAGCAGGGACGCAGGGACAGACCACCACTTGTGTCCCCTGTGCTGGTGCCTTGTGGTGCCCAAGAGATTTATTTTCTCTATCCCATAATTTCCCCATCAGCCCTGTGTCAGAAGTGACAGTCCCCAGGGACACGGTTCTGGTGATACCCCGCCTGAAGTACTGTATTCAGCTCTGGAGTCCCCAGCACAGGAAGGACAGGGACCTGTTGGACAGAGTCCAAAGGAAGCCACCAAGATGGTTAGAGGGGTGGAGCTATGAGGAAAGGGTGAGAGAATTGGGATTGTTCAGTCTGGAAAAGAGAAGGCTTTGGGACGACCTGATTGTGGCCTTCCAGGACCTGAAGGGAACCCACAGGAAAGATAGAGACTTTTTTTTATGAGACCATGTGGTGGTAGTGACAGAGAAAGGGGAACGGCTTCAATCAGAGAAGATTACACTAGATATTGGGAAGAAGCTCTTTACTGTGAGGGTGGTGAAGACACTGGTACAAGTGCTATGGATGCCCCCCAATCCCTCTGAGGTATTCACGGCCAGGTGGGGTGGGTCTCTGAGCAACCTGGTCTAGCAGAAGATGGCATGGCAGCGGGGCTGGAACTAGATGAGCTTCGAGATCCCTAGCAATCCAGGCCATTCTGTGATTCCATGTTAGGAGGCTCAGGCCGCTACGGCTCTTCCCGCATCAGCTCCTGAAGCCTTCCGCGAAGCTGTGATGTAAACATGCGTTCAAAACCCCTNCAGGGACCTGTTGGACAGAGTCCAAAGGAAGCCACCAAGATGGTTAGAGGGGTGGAGCTATGAGGAAAGGGTGAGAGAATTGGGATTGTTCAGTCTGGAAAAGAGAAGGCTTTGGGACGACCTGATTGTGGCCTTCCAGGACCTGAAGGGAACCCACAGGAAAGATAGAGACTTTTTTTTATGAGACCATGTGGTGGTAGTGACAGAGAAAGGGGAACGGCTTCAATCAGAGAAGATTACACTAGATATTGGGAAGAAGCTCTTTACTGTGAGGGTGGTGAAGACACTGGTACAAGTGCTATGGATGCCCCCCAATCCCTCTGAGGTATTCACGGCCAGGTGGGGTGGGTCTCTGAGCAACCTGGTCTAGCAGAAGATGGCATGGCAGCGGGGCTGGAACTAGATGAGCTTCGAGATCCCTAGCAATCCAGGCCATTCTGTGATTCCATGTTAGGAGGCTCAGGCCGCTACGGCTCTTCCCGCATCAGCTCCTGAAGCCTTCCGCGAAGCTGTGATGTAAACATGCGTTCAAAACCCCTNACACTGGTACAAGTGCTATGGATGCCCCCCAATCCCTCTGAGGTATTCACGGCCAGGTGGGGTGGGTCTCTGAGCAACCTGGTCTAGCAGAAGATGGCATGGCAGCGGGGCTGGAACTAGATGAGCTTCGAGATCCCTAGCAATCCAGGCCATTCTGTGATTCCATGTTAGGAGGCTCAGGCCGCTACGGCTCTTCCCGCATCAGCTCCTGAAGCCTTCCGCGAAGCTGTGATGTAAACATGCGTTCAAAACCCCT
>VXAX01004331.1:1136263-1201181 GCA_013399835.1 Leptocoma aspasia
TGGTGTGCACGGCTCTCGCGAGAGCTGCCGCGGGTTTCGCGCGGTGCTCGGTGGGAACTCGCTCCTTTCTGGCGGCCCGGCCATCTTGGCGGCGCGTTTGCGGTGAGCGGGGCCGGGCCGGGGGCGCGGGGGCCGCTGTGGGCGCTGCTGCCGCTGCTGCCGCTGCTGCCGGGTTCTGACCGCTCCCCTCCATCCCCCTGTGTTCCAGGTACCGCCCGACCCCGCGCGAGGCAGCAACATGGTGGCCGCGAAGAAGACGGTGAGTGAGAGCGGGGCCGCGCCGGGCGCACGTGGTGGCGGAGCTTCCGGGCAGCGCCGTGGCGCGGCGGGGGGGGGGCGNNNGGGCGTGGCCGGGGTTGGCGGCCGGGGGTGCTGGGGGGCCCCTGGGCACAGCCTCTCGCGGCCCTCGGAGCTCGGACCGTGCGCTCCTGGCCGTGGCCGCGCCCCTCGGCCGCCTCCCTGTGTGCTCGGGTCCCTCCCGTGCGACGTCAAGGGGTGCTTGCACAGCTCCTGAGACGGCTGCAGGAAGGGAGAGGTGATGCCGAGGTCCTAGGGCGGGCGGAGTTCAAGTTTTGTCTTTCCTGTCATGTTCTAGCCTTTCTCTTAGAGTGGCTCTGACAGATCTGGGTTTGTTGCTCAAAGGTGGTGATTTCGTTTGTCAAATGCGCCTAACCTGTTGTCACGAGCATCACGCTCCCCTGTTGTAATATCAGTTCGATATTGTACAGAATTACTTCTTTCTGCTGCCCCATGTGACGTTGTCAATGTGTGTACCCTGGGGAGAGACAGAATCTAAGCCTGGCTTAGGTTTGCAAGGCAGAAGTGCTATGGACTTGAGCTTGACAAGAGCTTGTCATGCACGCCGATGTCACTGATTAATGTAGATAGCAGCAACAGTGCTTTGAGATGTATTTTCCTGTTGAGAGATATGGGGGTAAGAAAGAACTTTCTGAACTTGAGAAAACACAGTATCCACAACGCCCCTATCCATAAGCTTTCTTATACTCAGGTAACTGACTGGCCTTTCCTATTCCATTTTAAGATTATGGGGAGATTATGAAAAATGCATCTATTTGAAATTTCTCGATTATTTCCATTGTTTCCATTGTTTTGAAAATCGTGAAGTAACACAATAACACTTTTCTACATCTTTTTCAGAAAAAGTCCCTGGAGTCCATCAACTCCAGGCTTCAGCTGGTTATGAAAAGTGGCAAATATGTGCTTGGGTACAAACAGACCCTGAAAATGATTCGTCAGGGCAAAGCCAAGTTGGTCATCCTTGCCAACAACTGTCCTGCCTTGAGGTAAGCAGATGTGTGAGAAAACAATTCTGAGATGGGTTCTTTGTACAAATGCAGCGTGTGCTTCATGCTAATTGCTCCAGAGACTTAATACAGAGGGCTTTGCTGGCATGTTCTAGAGTGCTCTAAAATTTGTTTGGTGGTGTGCTGTGTAATGATTTCAAGTCTAGAAGTGTTGAAATGCTTCCTGGTGTTTTTCTAGCTTTCTAATTCAAGGAGTTTGCAGTAAAGAAAGTACTGGGAGCTTTTTGCACTTGATGTGTTCACTAAGAGTGTAACAGGGCTGAATTCCTATGTTTTTCCCAAGTAGTGTATTGGAAAATAATTTTATAGCTAGGAAAACTGATAACTGGTTTAAAGTGTTTGAAGCACACAAAATTTGTTGATGTTAGTTATAAATTTGGGGTCCTGGCCAGTGAAACTGCTTTTTTGAGAATGTAATTTGTACTAATATGGCATTTTCCTCATTCCTCACCTGGGCCTTTTTTGTTGTTGAGGGATGTTGACAGGCTCAAGAAAATGTAAATGCAAAACCCAGAAATTAGATACTTGAGAAATTGCAGGACTGTTGCAGTGGGCAGCAATCCCCAATATCAGTGGGGATCCCAGAATGCTTGGGAAACACTATTGACTGCTAGACTCTCCTAGTGGAAGTCAGAAGAGAGGGCAGCATAGATGGACTTTTTATTTTAAATTAAAATACACAGTTCCTTTCTTGGGTGCAACAACCGTGTGTCTCTGTTCAGCATCTGGCCACCACTGGCCATCAACATTAACACTCTAAGTTTATGCGCTTTGGCACATAAAAAGAAGCCTTTCAGAGGTCTGCAAGTGCTGAATCTTTCTACCATGTAGAAATGAGCCTGTGTAGGAGCAGCCTGAAGGGTTAGTTGTTTCAAACCTTCAGCAGACATCTAAGTAAAGGGTCCTGAGCCACAACCATGGAGTGGTTTTGCCCCACAAGAAACAGCTCTGTTTCTCTGGGTGGGAAGGAAACGTGTCTTAAGGTTTAAGTGTGGTAGGAGTTAAAGCTGCTCTCTCTGTATTGCAGTTGGTCAGAATTGTTTGTGGTCCTGTTAACACCCAGTTTTTGGATTTCAGAAAATCAGAGATTGAGTACTACGCTATGCTTGCCAAGACCGGTGTCCATCATTATAGTGGGAACAACATTGAGTTGGGCACAGCATGTGGAAAATACTACAGAGTGTGCACGCTGGCCATCATTGACCCAGGTAATTCCCTCCTGCAGTGTAGGGACCAAATGAGGAGGTGTCTGTGGATCCTCCCTTCTCCTGTGAGTAGCAGAGCTGAGCAAGGAATGAGCAGGAGTGATGACACACTTCACTGCCTTTTTCTGTCAGGTTTAACTCTTATAATTTCCTCTGACCAAGATCCTGTTCTTCTTTTGTAAGTCCTAGGTTCTTAGAACCTGGAAGGACTGCTGCTTCTCTTGCACATAGCTCTTTTACTGCTGAGCCCTGTGAGCATTTTGTCTGCTTGTCAGTCTGTAGGGATGTTTCTGTGTCTGGGAAGCAACTGTATGGGACCTGTTTCTGAGCCCATCAGCTAGGACATGAGCTTGCACAACACACTGTTTACAACAGGCCTGTTTGACTGTTCTTTATCTGAGACAAAGGATTGGGACTTGCACTGCTTCCAAGAATAATAAATAGAAAAATAACCAATAGGCAGGTGGATTTTCGTCAAGGGAACGAAAATTACGATAAACACTTCATTTTAAAACTGTACATTTGTATGTAATTACTATGGTTTGGTAACAGTCTTTGTCCCAAAGAGTTGCTCAAATTCCTTATGCAGAATGCTAAGTAGGTGACTTCCCAACCTCTTTCCAGAATGCATACACATAGGTTTAATGATTTCTGTAATAACTTTACCTACTGTTCCTCAAGTCACAATGATTTGAATTTCCTACTTCTTCAGAAAATTTTATTTCGCTTGCTTGTATTCAAATCGTAGCTGTAAACTTAATTTTCAAAATGTCCCTTTCATGTTTGGTTTTGGGTAGGGTGGGAGCTGCACATCAGTTCTAATGCTCTATAGGTGACAATGCGAATATTCTCGCTGTCCTGATTTTTCTGTGATCAGGGGAGGCTAGACATTCGCTATAGTAAAACTATGCATTGTGTCCTCCAGGGCTAGATTGTTGTTTTAGTCCTGGCTTTGTAAATGCTGGTGACAGGTGCATAATTATTGAAAAAACTGTATTTGGATTAGAAAAACACAGTTAGAAGTATTCTTATCAATTTTATCAAAATTATTTGCTTTTTTCCTAAGCACACTATCTGTTGCTTTTAGGTTGTTTTCTTTTTCTAGGATCACTGTGGTGATTTTATGGGTGGGGGGCTTTCTTATTTTTATTCCTAAAAACATCTTCCTCTGGGTCCTCTTGTTAACAATACATTTTTGTTTTACAGGTGACTCTGACATCATTAGAAGCATGCCAGAACAAACCAGTGAGAAGTAAATGCTGTAAAGGTGTTTTTTCTACAATAAAACTGGTTACAGATATCTTTAAAGAAATATTTGTATTATACCTTGGTTGGTTTTAGGGAACAACTATATAAATGAAGATTCATTACCACTGCTGTATTTCTTGTTCTGTTAGAATTAATCTTCACATGGCAAAATCTGCCTTTCTTTCTGTAGCATTGTGGATCTTGAGAGGTAGGTGAAGGAAGGCTTGATCATGGCAAGTATGATGCCAAATCCTAATGGGCTGGGGCTTCCTTAGTGTTTGCTTTTGGAGTGCTAATGCAAACGCAAGGCATAACGTGAGGGACAGTAGCAAATCTGGGATGTTGGTGCGGAACCCTAAAGGTTTATTTACATTAAAATAATTCACACTGTTTTTACCAAGTGAGTCAAGTACTAATGTGCATTATTCCCTTTGTCTTTTCCTTCCAAGAGTGCACAGCTGTAAAAGGGCAAACAGGATATAGCTTCTAGATATGTAACATACACTTTCAGTAAGGTACCAGTTAACTTCCCAAAGCTGTTCCTAAATCAGTAGCCTTTTTGTTTAGTTTTCTGAAGCTATTGGAGACAGATGAGCTGGTGTTCTCAAGTCACAATTGTGGAGAATGTCAGTATCTTAAAGATTTGTGCCTGTTTTGTTTGAGACCATGACTGCAGGATGTTCCTTATTACTAGGGATTGTTAATTGAGGTGCTACTGATTTTCTGACGCAAACACCTAATGAAAATCAGAATGTACCTGTAACCTTGCAGAATTTGAAAGTATGTCAAAGCACAAGGTACATTTCAAAGCTTGCTATTGTGTATCCATGCACACTCTGAGATCTTGTCTGAGATCTGAGCTTATCTGAGATGACTTAAGTTCTGCTGCAACTACTTCTGTTATAAAATGAATGAAGTTTTGTGTTTCCATTTGGAGATAGTCAAGAGGCAAACTCCAAGGTGTGTTAGAGCAAAGGAGGAAGTGCTTGTATATTTACCTATTAAATGACAAATCTGGATGAGTTGCAGTCAAGGGACAGGAGTGAGACTTAAAGACACTTCAGGTGCCCAAAATAGAAGGAATTTGCTGGTTTTGTTTGCGTTTCAGTGTTTAACAGGTGTGCAGCTAGCTGAATTTGACCAAGTAATACTTTCAGAATTAATACACCACCTGCATTCAGGAAAGATAGAGAATCAGTGAATACTGACCAAAGGACAGCAGGGAGAAGTTGGGTAGTCTGGACACGATAAGAATAAGTTCTTGAAACTTCAGGTTGTGATGCCCTGATAATCCACCAGACTTCCCACTTTGAGCATTTAATTCCATCACAGTTTAAACACAAATCTGTGAGTTTATATTTTTACTTCCTACTGATTCCAGTAGTTACTCTTTTTTGAAGAATCCAAGTCAAGCTTTAATGGTTGTGAATGCTGTCCCACTGACTGTGTGCTTAAAATACTAAGAGCGGAGGAGGGAAGTACAGAAATGCAAGTCAAATTCATACCCTAAAAATACTTCAAAACATGGAGGTTTCATTTCAAAAAATAACAGCATTTTATTGTTTTGCATAGCTTATTTCAGTTGTTCTGCTTAATTAGAACTTTTGCTAGTTACGGAATTGTTTATATAAAATTTTCAACATTTCTTATCTTCAATCAATGCAAGACAACACATGGCACATAAATGCAAGGATTCAAAATATTCTTTCCAGCTTCAGACACAAAGGTGTTATTTTACTTTGAACCAGTTTAAGAAAATAGCTCTGACAAGTTTCTATGTATAAATACACAGTGTAGTGTACACTTAAAATTCTGATCAGTATTTTAGCCTGTTTTCCAAGTCTTCCATTCTCTTCGTTATTTCTTCCAGTAGATAAAAGTTAAGGAAAGAGAGCTACTGATAGGATGCATTAATAGAAAAAGTCAGCTACCTGATTGCTGTGGTCCATAAATACTGTCTTGTTTCTCCTCTTTGACTCCCAGTAGTTTCTCATACAATATTCCCCTGTGTTGTTCTGATTTGATCAACTGAGTTGAGAAAGTTGTGTGAAGTCCCATTCCTTAACAGGCATACCTTGACATGGAGTTCAGACTGCAGCTTATTAAAAAGGCTGGTTCTACAAATTGATTGCTTTTCTCTATTTTAAAGGGAGGGTAAATATTTATCTAGTTAATGCTGTTTAAAAAATGTTTCACTTCATCATATGGAGAACTACACGTAACTAATGGTAGATTATAAAACTATGGGGCTCTGAGACCCCAGTAAGAATGTCTGCTCCTCATGATCTGTTCCTGTCCACAGTTTTGACAGTGGTTTCCAGACAGATGTGGAATAGAGCACAACAAACTCTGGGATCTAGGGCTGGTTCCATTTACAGTAAGAAGCTGTATCAATGTGAAGTAGTGTACAGCATCCCTTTCCTGATAACCTGATTCCAGTTGGCAGGAATGCTGTCTCCTGCAGGAAGAGGTTGGACCAGTACTGTTTACTTCAGCAGCTCTGAGTGGCATGGAAAGGCTGCAGCCAGGGGAAGCTGAGAGGAAGAGGAGGCCTAGCATCAAGTGAGATCTGAAGGCACTGAGCTCTATCTCAGAAGGATGAATTTGCTGCAGCCCACTCCTTGCTTGTTCGAGTAGGGTCTTGATTTCAACATTTTAAGGTCTTACACAAGGGAGGATGGAGAACTGGGCATATAAATTGTGATCTTCTGACACGTTGTTAGGAGTTTTTTAGGGCAGACAGGTAAATTGAATTTGGCCTCTTGAGTTTGGCCAGAACAGCCATGTGTGCTGTCCCCCCCGCCATTTACAGCAGGAGAATCTCTTCCTAGTAAGGAGCAAGAGTGGGTATCATGCATTTGTGGGTGTCCAGTCTGACTGGACATTGGTTTGGTATTTTCTCATCTGTCTGCTGCAGCAAGGTTACCCTGTGCATAGGAGCACCATGTGAACTGCGTTTTCTTCAACAACATACTTCTCAAGTGTTCACAGAGGCAAAGTTGAAGCAGTGAAATTGCACTCAACTACTGATAGAAGACAATGTAGCTGGACACAAAACAGTTTGGACTGGTCCCTCTAAATTGGTATTGTGTAACTGGAGCTACCTTTGTAGCCAGTTCTCCCTCCCCCACCCTCCCAGATCTCTGGATGAGGACTAGCCAGCAGTCTGCAGTTACCAAGCACTAGTGTATCACCTCATACCAGAGCTGCTCTTGAGATAAGGCAGAGAAATGAGGCTTGTAATAAAAAGGAAACTGGCTGGTTCATGCTCTTCAAAGCAGTGGCTGCATAACGCTCTGAGGAAGTGCTTAGCACTGTTCCTATCAAAATTCCTAGTCTGGTTCAGTGTTGACAGGTTTTCCATCACCTTGAGCCATTGGAGTAAAAATCGGGTTGCGTGCTCAAAAAGCACGTTGCTAAGCTTCTAAGCTTAGCAACTAAGTTCTTTTATTCTGAGTAAGCTAAGAGTTCCTTATAGCCCAGCTGCAGGATATTGCAGTAAAGAGCTTCTGAAGGGGCAAGAATTGGTCTCCTTTCTTGTCTGCATGCAGGTTGGAATACTGCATGTAATATAATACTTAAGGATGTGGGAAATGACCTAGAAATTTTTCTCCAAAGTTGTTTGAAGAAGTCTCGTCAGAGCAGTGTGTATGTTGATGAGGGTTTGAAACACCTAGCAATAACCTTAAACAATGGCTTTCTCCTCCTTTATGAGATCTGCTTTGCATGGAGTAATACAATCAACTGATTAGAATATAATTCCTTAAAGCGTCTGCCAGGGGATTCACTTCGGAAGGTGAGAGAGGCTGGCTGCTGCAGGGAAGGTCTGAACTGGTAGGCAATGTTCTGCATCGAGTTACCAGCCACCGAGGGCTCTGCCTCCCTCTGGAGAGACTTCACAGTCTGAAGCTGTTCCTGTCTAGGAAGCACAGAGTGATGAGCTGTTGGTATCACTGTACTCTTCTGTGCAGAGAGTAAGTGCTTACTGCTCTTGCACACAGTTACACAACTCAAGTAGAAGATGTGATGTCTTCTTAGTGTTTATTTTATCAGAAGCAGCTTTCATGAAGAAAACCTGAATTTGCTGCATAAATAGTGCATGATGAGTTGTATTGCCAGTTTGCTGCTGTTTCCCGAGATGTGGATGTTACAGGCAGTAAAGGCTGCTGCACTAGCAGCTCCCTTGAAATAAACAGACTGACTGGGTGGCAGAAGTTACTGATCTGCACTTCACTAAGTTTTATCTGCATTTCTTTTAATGCTAGATTAACCAAACCTGAGTCCTCTGATTTCATCTAGAGTATGGTTTTAAATGACTCACTGCATATGGTGCCTGACCAAGCAGTTCAGCAGGGAAACATCTCCTGTACTCTGACACCTGTAGCCAGTAAATGCTATTTCAGTAGCATCTGAAGAAGTAACCCAAAGCAAAGCATGTTAATCTTGAATTTGACTAGTTGTTTCTTTGCTGTTCCTGAAGGTGTTTACTGCAAGGAGTTATTAAAATTCAAGATCCATTTTAATATTTTGGTCCCTTCTATGAAGGTGAAGCAGATTAAAAGTTAAAGGCCTTGCTTCTTGGAAACTATTACATAGTCTAGATTTTCATTAACAATAAACTGATTTTAGCTATGGAGGCAGTTTAGACTTGATGCAAAAACATTTAGTTTGTTTTAACCTGCCTTTCTTATCTTACCCATAAGAAACAGTTACTCAGAAAGGATATATCGCTGGGTGAGTTTTCTTACTTCACTGGTTGCATAGTTCTGGAATGTCACAAGGTTTTCACATTTGCACTGGTCATTATCTTTTGTGGCTTTTGCTGAAAAACAGAAACACTTAAGTATAGGCTAAATGCTGAATAAATTGAATAGGATAGGGAGGAAATGACAAGGAATGATAAATGCAGAACAGGTTTAATACAGCTGCCTGTTTTCAGGCAACATCAACAGGTCAACATCCAGAGGAATGCCCTGAGGCAGATTCTGTGGGTACTGGAAAACATTACACAATGTGTAGTCCTCTATGTTCAAGGAACAGTCTGGGTTTTTCTAAACAAAGGTAACCTGATTACCTGCTGTTGAGTGAATGTGACTGTCTTCAAAAAGATACTTGTGGTGTACTGCAAGATGTGGACAGTCAATGACATCTGTGATGGCTATTGTGGTTGATTCAGGTCCTGCAGGAAACCCCCCAAAAATCTAAAAATCAGACCCACTAAATTATAATTTTTTTTTTCTACTCGCATGCACTCATTTCTCCTTAATTAGTAAGTAATCTCATGAATTGCAGTGAGGATCATTCAAGGAAAGGATTAGGGATACAAAGATGTGAAGGGACCAAGCTGTTAGGCTGTATTTACTGTATACATGATTTAAGTTGTGGGTTGCAGAACTGAAAGAGAATTGTGAAGGTTCCTGTGAGAAACAGAAGTGATTGAAAGCTGAACATGCTTAAAGTGTCAAGCACAGTGTTGAAATACAAGCTTCCCCATGAAGTATTTCATTTGGATGATGTCAGAAGCATGCAGCCATGCTTTTGTTACAGTGAATCTCCATTTTTCACATTGCAGAAAGTAGGGTGACTTGGAGGGGCGAGGAGGCAGGGACCTGGGATAAACCATTTTAGCTGAATTGTGAGAGTTCTCTACAGCAGGCAGCATGAAAAGGCAGCAGGAGAGGACACTTGAGATAAAACAGCCAACCTGAAGGCTGTGGACCAGTCTTATGAAGCCTCCCAGATGATGCATCCTGCTGGTGAGGTGACTCTTTCAAGGCTGGTAGATAGAAATTTCCAAAGGAAACAATATCACAAAAGGAGCGGTAAAAATGTTCACTTTCCCTAGAACTGGAGATGTTTCTTGCCAGTAACTTGGTGTTTGTCTCTCATAACACATGGAGAATGCTTCATACCTGTGCAGTTTAAAAGAGGTCCAGTGTTGATGGAAACTCCAGTACTTGCCCTTCAACTTGCCCTTCAGCATCAACTCAGACTATCAGAGGAACTCCTCCAAAACCAGAAGTGATTATTTAATAATAGGAAGCAATCTGAAATGACAGCAATCTACTTTGTGTCCTACAGTGCAAATTCTTTCATGTTTCATTATCATCCATCGTCCTTTGGGGTGAACTGAATATTGCTTGGAGAAAGAAAAAGTTTATTCCTGTTACTCAGTTTTCTTCTTTATAATGGGAAACATTGATCAGGGAGTTGGGAGTTTTTAGGTGAGAAGGGTCCAGCAGAGCCTATTTGATACACTACAGTTATAAGCAAAAATACATGTTTCTAATTCATGAAGCACAGTCTTCAAAATGTAAGGATTTATTTCAGAGTCCACACCCCGATCTTTTTAGTCAAGAGATTGAGAAGAAACAGAAACGTGTTTTGGGGTAGGATCTCAGCCGTTGTGTGCCCTGCCCGTTTCTTGCCGCCAGAGGGCAGTGTGGAGGCGGCTGCGGTTCCTTAGGAACGGGTCCTTGCCTAGGAAATGAACCCTTCACCTTGGACTGACTCCGGAGCCCTGCGTGGCCCAGATGAGCTAAAGAGCAGGCATTAACAACTGCACGACGTGACCGATGATGCCAAGGTGCATGGAGCATCTGGGACACACTCCCTCCTCTGGAACCCAGAGCTCCTTCCCTGAAAGTGAATGCATGGCTGTGAAAGGTGACAGTGCAAACTCGCCTGATACACCATGAAGATGCAGTAGGGAGGTGGAAGATGCTTCTGTGACATCCAGGTTTGCTATAACTATTGGGGTCCCTGGTTTAGCCAGTTTTGACAGATGCATAATAATATACAGCTATGCTAAGTTGCACTGGGAAGGAGATGAGGCCTTTTTGAGTGGAAGTTGGAATTTCTGAGCATGAATATCAGGGAAGAACAGATAAGTGGTTGAATAAGACCAGAGATCAGGCAGCAGAACCAAAATATTTATATAGAGATATAGCTATAGCTATAGATATCTCAGTCTGCATGGGAACCAGCTGCTGGAAGGAACTCAGATTTTGGAGGAGAGGTCAGCAGAGGGGTGTGGGATGAGATCACAAGGGAATGAAACAAACGAGAAGCGGAGTCTAGCTGAAGAATGATCAGGTGGGAACAAGGATGGTGAAGATTTCTGTTGCAGGAGATGGAGCAGGTAAGATGAATTTTGAGTGTTTGACCCTGGGTAGTGACTTGCTCTAGAAGGTGTTCAGGAGCTGCAAGCTAATGGAGACGTGGTTTAGGAAGGGCAGAGCAACTGACCTGAAATGTTTGAGCTTTGGACACTGGGCTGGTATGAACACGTAATTAGGGACAGAATTTAGGACAGAAAAAAGACAGATGCACTGGTAGAGGTGTGGCAGGAGGTCTCCAGTTTGGAACAGGAATTGGGCATTCCAGAAACTCCTCTTCAGGCTTCAGAAACTAGTGGGGGCTCTAAGATTTCTGATCTCATTGCCTCTGTGAAGCTGAATAAACACACAAGTAGTGACAGAGGCTGATCACCCTGAAGCCATTGGTGAAGTCAGTGCAATTAATAAATTTGTTGGGGAACAATGCTGAAGTTGGATGTTCGTTTTTAGTTCTGTTTTGTAACAAAACACAAGTAATTTGTTAGGAGGAGCCTGTGAGAAAGTGTCATCAAAAGCAGTGTCTGAGTATTTGCTGAACTGATGATGATCCACAATTTGGAAGGAGAACAGAATGTTAACCAGCTGGCTGCTGAGTACTGTCATCTGATCAGGGCTGGGGTCTTGTGACAAAAATAATATATGACCATGTAATTAAAGCTCCCATAATGCACATGCTCAGGGCTGAAGCTGCAATCATATTGAGCGTGTATTATGTATGACATTGCTGGAACCTCGTTAGTGCTTCCAGTCAGATGAGAAATTAACATTAACCAAGGCAATGAATGGGAACCTTCCGACTGAATTCCTTTTCATAAGAGGCAAGAGAAAAAAAATCTCCTTTTTTTTTTTGCCTTTACTACTAGTCATCAAGAATAATTAATAGTAATCAGCAGCTATTTTACAAGGCAGATGCTTTCTTGCAGAATAAAAGAAAAAAGCCTAACCCCCCAAAAAAACATTTGGAGGGCTTCTACTTTAGTTGGAAACATGAAGTCCATCCACAGCTGGGATTAGGGATGAGAGGCTCTGTCAGTGGAGTCCATGAGGACAGGATCTCCTACTGTCCTCACAAGTTGGAGCCTCAGAAGACCTCAGCTAAGGACCAAAGGACTACGCTAAGGACTGGAGTAAAGATAAAAGTCATTGCTATTGCAAAGGAGGAGAAACATTGCACTGTATACAACAGAAGTAATTAAAAAAACCCAAAACTTTCAGATTATGAAACAGGTTTGGAGGCAGAATTTCTGGTGGAGTGAGTTGATGAGTAATAGGTAGTCCTGGAGTGTCCAGAAAAACAAGGCTGGGTCAGTCCTCAGTTCACAGGTGTGAGGCATTCATTGCCTTTTGTTGAGGCAAATGGCCTCAACAATGTTTGAGAGAGGGGAAGGACAGAAGCTGAAGCACCAGTGCTGCCCAGTTACTGGAGGTGTAGGCAAGAAACTGCCACGAAGGGGCAGGATTTACTTATTTTTTCATATTGTAAATAATGTAGTTAAAAGGAAAAAAAATAGTAGTTGCTAACCACTGTTGTGGGTACCTGAAGGATGCATTTCCATCACTGAGCTCTGGGGTTTGCTGATCACTGAGAGTTATTATACTGGGGTTTGCCAATGAGTGAGAATTATTGTTCTGGCTGCCAGATAGTTTTGGCTTTGGCATCTCCAAAAGCTTTTAAGATGACATGCTGTCATTGGAAGATTATCTGCCTAATAAGGTTAATTGACTTGGTTTTATATTATCATACTATTTAGTATTTCAGAAAGATGAAACTAGGACTTCTTAGGACTGAAGGACAAAGAGTATGCAAGCTAAGAAACATCCTCAAAGTCTCTTTTGCATATTCTTCCTTGAGATCTGTATAAAGAAATGTCCTGCAGCTAATTTTATACAATAACGTAAAAGAAAAAAAAAGGGCAAAACCTACTTGCATTTAAAGCCAAGAAAAACAACCAGATAAAGGCTAGCAAAAATTAAATAATCTTGCACAATTCTAGTCCTAGGACTAACATCATCCCATGTGTTGTTTCTGAATTTTGCTTCAGGTACCAGTTTGAATGTACAAAAAAATACAGTCTTGGGAATGTGTGAGTGGGAGAGACATGCTGTCCTCTCTCTGGCTCCATAGCTTTCATCTCAGCTCAGATTCCCCCTTCCCCTCGCAAAACTTCATCTGGGAATGTTTATATACAAGCTGTTTGTTCCAGAGTGAAGAAGAGTGCTTTCTGAAACAAACCTTCCACATTTGTCTAGCAAAACTCAGAGCTTATGCATAACTGAAATCCATTCTTTGTAGCTGTGAATGTATGTTCAATGAACTATTTTTATTCTTCTATAAATACACACAACAGCTCTTGATGATTTATTTTGCTGCGGTTTAGGTTTTTGCTGCTGGTCTTAGGATTTCTTTTTAAATTCTCATTAAGGTATTACAAATCCCTGACTATTTTCCCACATTCCTAATGAAATAGATCACGTTTATTTGGTGGAGTGGGGTTCATTGCATGGCTGACTTAACTGTAGAAATAGAAAAGAGAAGAAGCGATTGATTCTTCTAGACATAGAATTGTACATCTTATGCAACCTTCCTGAAAATAAAGGGAAGATAATTACTAATACATTTACCCAGTGATGGATTAACAGTATATATTCTTCATGTATTAAAGGGCAGAAAAATCCAAAAAGCAAAACACCTGTAGACATTCACTTCTATCTCAAGGAAAAAAAATTTTGTTACCTTCACAGATTTGGGCTCTTAGCTCTTCACTTATGTCCTCCAGAGCTGTGAAATCCTCAGCATAGAAGAGATGTTTATATGATGGCTCAGAAGCAATTTCCAGCAGTTCTTCCTCAATTGCTTTTCCTATTCCAATGGCATAGATGATTATACCTGGATTCAAAAGAAATTGCACATAATTATTATTTCAGCAGTTCTAATTCTAAGCACTTGTTCGTCCACGAAAGGAAAATATGAGAGAAAGGGAGAGCCCAAGAAATGTATATTCTATGTAAACTTCAAAATCAGTGAAGAGACTTAATATGCTTTAATTACTGGGAGATTTGCAGAAACTCTCTTGTTTGCTGTAATTTGACATACAGTTTTTGTGTTAAAGAGATGACATTTGCCTGGCCACTACTGATAGTAAATGGTCCCAGGAAGAGTATTGCAAACAATCCAAGAGAATTGCACGGTTCAGCCTCACAATTGCACTGCAAGTCCCTGGTTTGTGTGTGTCTGTAGCGTATATGCCATTCAGCTGATCACTGGGTGGATGGGAAACCTGTTACATATTAGCAAATGGGGCAGAATCCTGAAAGATGGCAGTTTTTTTTCAGAAAAATACTTAAGTGTTTCATTGAAATCCTCAGAGCACATTGAGAATGGATTCTTGCTCTCTAAGGGGCACTAACAGGCTGGAAGGCCCATGTAGGAGGGTAAGAATGGGACAACAAGAAATGTATGGGGCTAGGAAAGAAAAAGCCTTACAACAGCTCAGGACAAGTATTTCCAAGCAGAGGTGCTAGGGACAAGGTAAGTGAGGATGTGTAGTTTTCTTAACTCTGGAAGCAGGGAAGGAGGAAGTGGTTCAGAGCCCTCTCACCAGATAGATTTTAAACAAGCAATAACTACAAAACATAGAGATATTCAAGAATCTCTTTTTCAGCAGTTATGTTTTGTGCTCGTGAGCATGTGATCTGATACAACATTTACCTTTATATCAGTTCTGGCTTAGGAAGTGTTCCACAACGAGTACTGATTTTTGTGATTCATAGTACAGCTATGAGCTTCACAGCTCTTACATGATTCAAGAGAAGAAGCTGCCTTCTCTGGTTGGTTTCAGATAAAACTTGGGATGAGAAGGTTTGATAGCTTTATTTAACATGAGGTGATGACTGCTGCACACTCACTGAATTGCAACTTTTAACCTTTTTGCTGAAGAATCATGGGCCTGATAATACCACAAAATATGCATTTTCCAAGTTTTTAACTTTTAACATATCTCCTTACTTTTCTTCCTGAATATGCCTACCATTGCACTTTAGCCAGGGAAGAGAAGTGTTCACCAGAAGCTGATTCAATTTAATGAATGCACCAGTCATGCTGAAGTTATTGCTACTTAAAGACTTGGGGGTATCAGTGATAAAGTATTCAAGGTCCATTTCATATTGAGCATTACTCTATTGGTTATGCTGCAATTACACAGGGGGTGGGTTTGGCTTGTAGCATTGCAGAGTCAGTGTAAGCAGTCCAGAGGAGCTTTCATTCAGCAAGTAAGAAACTTGGTTTGTACTTTCCTTCTTCTGTAAATCCTCCAGGTAGTTTCATCTCACTTATAAGCCTGTAAATGTTTGGTTTTTTAAAAATTATTTTAAAACCACTTTATCTTTCATTGTAATGGCACTCTTGTTAGCACGTGCCCTTCTCATATCCTTGAATGTTTTTCTCTTTTTACAGAGAGGTATTGATCCTGATCAATGCTCTACTAATCATGTGTCAAATTCTGATTAATATGTCAAATCAATAAAACAAGCACGGAAAAAAAGCTGTGCAAATCTTTTAAAGTCTGGCTGTTTTCTCTGTGTTGTGGCCCAGCCATGGTTCTTAAAGCAGTTTCTCATAAAATTACAAAAATAATTTTGCGTAGAAAAAAGGGATTGTTTATTTTCTTGACAAATTTTGAAAATTTTCAGTTGACTCCGCTAAACAGATGAGAAGATTCTGATTCGTGGTACAGGTGTCCTAAAGGATGGATGTCTGCCCAAACATAGTAGAAATTAAAAATCACTAAAATTTTCAGTCACATTTCAGCATATAGGCATGTAGAAACAGTAAGATAGACAGCACTACAGCTATATTCTTTCAGAAAGAGTCATCTTCCTTCCAGAACACCATTAGCACTATAAAACTGGTTAAAAAGAAAGAATATACCCCGTAAACAAAAATATAGCCAATTATTACCGTGGTATTTCTCACAATAATAG
Source organism: Leptocoma aspasia (assembly GCA_013399835.1). Lineage (NCBI taxonomy): Eukaryota > Metazoa > Chordata > Aves > Passeriformes > Nectariniidae > Leptocoma > Leptocoma aspasia. The sequence goes on from VXAX01004331.1 coordinate 1,152,140, forward strand.
ATTGCTGTATTTTGAAGAGACAGCTTGGGGTTTCTTTTACTGTTTTCCTAGAATTTTTAATTAAGTTCCCATTGTTCCCAGATTTCTGTATCAAATATCTACCCTTAGTGGACACGTTCAGGGCACTCAGGGCATGCCAGGTGGGTGGCACCACTACCTGTGGTGAGACATTCCCCATGGGTACTGCTGTGGGGACAATGCACATGCCTGGCAGCACAGGCCCTTGTGAACAGAAAGATCTGATGTGCAGGACAGTGGTCGCTCTATATTTGGCTACTGGCCAGACTGCTTTGGCAAACACTCTCTCAATTAGCACATCCAAACTGTTACTACATCTTATTTCTAACAATATTTGCCTTTTAGAATGAGACACTGAAAACATCTCCACTTACCGCGTTGCTTCGCTCTGGTAGCCCACTCAGAGACTTCATCCTGGGCTCGTCCATCCGTAAACACAATGGAGATTCGAGGGACATTTGCTGAAAATGGTCTTGCTCCTTCTGTCTCTGTGAAGCTTCTCTCAGACATTTGCCTCAGTGCCAGCCCTGTCATGGAACCTCGGCCCATGTATTTCATTTGTGACACGGCTTTCTTCATGTCTTTGGCTGAGCTGAACTGCCTTAATGTAAACTCTGTACGAACCTCAGTGGAATACTGAAGCAAACCAACTTGAGCAGCTTTGGGTGAAATCTCAAGTGTATCCAAGATTCCTGAGACAAACTGTTTTACAATTTCAAAATTATCCTCTCCAAGACTTTTTGATCCATCAATCACAAACACCAGGTCAATTGGGCCTTCAGTGCATCCTGTGAAATGAGCAGCAGAGCATACAGATCAAGAAAAATCTCCACAAGGCTGGGAAAGGGATCCAGATACCTTGGCAAAAACTCAGGGATCATCTCAAGTACCCTGTTCCTGGCTCGTCCTACTGTGCCAATGTGCCTGAAGATGTACAGTCTGTGTCAAAAGCTAAGAATGGGCCTATGACTGAGAATTTAACAAAATTATAACCACAGTGAATATTTACTGAGAGATATTCTGTTTTGCAGAATACTACAACTCCTAAAAATGCAGCAACAATCAGCAAATGTTAAGAATTACTCTTAAGTGGAGAGAACTGAAGAACATCGCTAGCACATAGACAGAGTTGCCATCATTTTCTTCCAGAGATAAGGCTGTATACTAACTTTGCAATTGTCAAATTTGTCAGCACTGAGACACATGGAAGAGAATCATTGAAGCTGCATTTTTGTTGCAGGAGTTATTAAATAGTTTTAGAACTATTTAATTATTGAGAATCAGAATTGGCTAGATAAGGGGTTTTTTGCTTGTGTCCACCAATTTTGTAATTAGAAGACTTATGTATTGCTGCAATTAATCTTTTCTGGTTTACCCATTAGAGCCGGGAGTTTGTCAGAAGACAGACAAATTTGTAAAATTTGTATTCCCCATACTTTTTGGCAAATGCACATGCAAAAATCAAAGTAGTTTGTAGGCACTGGGCATCAATAACAAGGTTAGGGAATTTAGAGATTGGAGAATGTCTTCCAAGCTGAAGACTGCTTCTGCCAGGTGGGTTGTTTTGGTTGGTTTTTTTTTTTTTTTTATTCTGTAAAGGAATTGCCTTCAGCAGGCAGAGATTAGTGTGCTTTGTGCAAAGGCCAGCTGCAGAGGTGCTCAGCTCCTATTGGATCAATGTAGCTTCCAAGGAAAATATGCCATACTAAGGAATGTAAGATTTGTTTCTTAGTCTGGACCAAATAAACGTTGACCTCCACTCATCTCTGATCTTTGTACAGGGAGAATCCTGTAAGCACTACACAAAAGAGAATTGTGCAGCAAAAATTACTCTGCAGAAATTACTGGAGATGTTTGTTACCAAGTCAAAGTATGAATAATGGATTTTCAGCTTTAAAGTCTGGACTTTTCTTCTTTGAAAATATCTATTTTAAAACTGCTCAAGAATTCCTTTCTGCAGCCATCTGAGTAAAAGACACCTCGCATGCACTAAGGTGATGAAAATGCAATGAATATACATATCAGAACCACCTCAATACTACTGCATAGGTCAAGAAAGGGCAGCAGTTCATGATGGATGGTGTCAGTTAGGATTGAGAACAGCCAGAACTTGTTACTGTTCTTTTGGTAATCATAGTCTCCTCAACTAAGGCATCCATTTTTGGCAGAATAAATGTTTTTACTGAGTTCCAGTAGAATTTCTCCTCTAAGTATTAAGAGATGATGAGATAAATGCATGTCATGTTGGAAGATCAGCAAATAGAATTAATGGTATTTTAAAATATTGTATATAAAGATAAAAGACCCATAGTATATGAACCTGATTAAAATGCACATTCCTTGATAATAAGATTCCCCTTTGGCTTTTTCCTGATGTTTCAAAGGAATTATTGTTGTACTTGATGCTATACTAAAACAATCTGATAGATTTCTGCTTAGGAGAGCATCAAGTTAATTGTTTGAGACATTTTCTGCCACACACATATGCCCTGGGCTTTCAAATATTATATCATGTTTGAAATGAGAGGTTGTGGCAGTGTTCAAAGCCAAGCTGGACTGGGCTTGGAGACAGCTGATCTAGTAGAAGGCGTCCTTGCCATCAGAAGGGAGATGGAACTAAGTGATCTTCAATAAGGATCCTTCCAATCCAGACCATTCTATGATTCTATTAATTTTTTTGAAGTGAGGTCAATTAATTTTAGAAATAAAATAAACAAATGCTTTCTAAATAAAATATACTTACTTCTGCATGTTTTCTGATCCTCTTTTAGTACATATCCCTCCTGGCATTTGCAGATATAGGAATCACCATTATTAACACAAGCATATTCACAACCATGCTCAACTGATTTACAGACGTCTTTACCTAGGAAAAATTGAAGTGTTTATCTGTATTGTATTTAACATTTTATATATCCAAAGAGTCCAAACGTGATATCTGAAGAACATATGACAAAGGAGTACAACATCTTTGCTCATTTATGTAGTAATGCCAGAGAAGAGGGGCTGACAGACACAATGAGTTACTTACTTCGACATGTTTTCCCATCTTGTCGCAGGACAAAGCCCTCATGGCACTGACAGCTGTATGAGTTGTTATTATGAATGCACACATGTTCACAGCCATGGTCAATGGATTTACACAGGTCTTTATCTGAGAATTGTTAAGAGAATCCCCTTAATAGACCACTTTTCAAATACAAAACTGTCATGAACAAGCTTTGAGTGAAATTACGTCTGTTACTTCTTTTAAGACTGAAAAACGTATTCCCCATAAAAGTTTTGGCTACTCACTCCTGCATGTTTTCCCGTCTCGCCTCAATATAAATCCCTTGTGACACTGACACATGTATGAATCGCCAGTTGGAACACAGACGTGTTCACAACCATGGTTGACTGTTTTGCAGACATTTTTACCTTGGAATAATGAAAATTGTATTTAGCACAGTTAGCTAAGTAAATAAATGTCACAAAATATAAAAATTTGGCTATAGTTTTTAATGAAGGAGCTCATATGAAGCTGATTCTATAATAAAGACACAGATAACACACTACTGTTGCATAGTGTGTTTCATTAACAGAACAGGAAGTACAAAACAAAGATTAAATAACTTACTCCTGCAAGTTTTTCCATCTTCCCTCAGTATGAAGTCTTCATGACACTTGCAGACATAGGAATCATCAGTATTAACACAAATTTGCTCACAGCCATGGTCAACTGAGTTGCAAACATCTTTATCTAAGAAAAGTGGATGGGGTTTGTGAGGTAAGGCTTATTCTGGAGAGATGGTATCTTTTTTTTAACCAGTTCAAATAGCTGGAAATCACAAACATACACATGTGCACTCACACCCACAACACTTGAAAGCCTCAAATAAAAACATACTTTTATAGCTCAGGCTACTCACATCTACATGTCTTTCCATCTTCCTTCAGTATGAATTTTTCATGACACTGGCAGATGTAGGAATCATCAGTATTCACACAAACTTGTTCACAGCCATGGTCAACTGAGTTGCAAACGTCCTTGTCTGCAAACAGGAGAGTTGGTAGTCAGCACACATCAGCAGAGGCCTTCATTATTGCATGTGTAATTCATCCAGTTAAATTCTTGTGCTGCTTACTTCTGCAGGTTTTCCCATCTTCTCTCAGTAGGAACCCATCATGGCATTTGCAGGTATATGAATCACCAGAACTAACACAAACATGTTCACAGCCATGGTTGACTGATTTGCAAAGATCTTTATCTGAAAAGAGACGACAGCTTTTGCTGGTTAGTGCATTTCTACACAAGCACAAGCTGCAGATAAAAAGTATGTTGATAAATATCAGACTACTTACTTCTGCAAGTTTTTCCATCTTCTCTTAGCAGGAATCCCTCCTGGCACTTACAAACAAATGAATCACCAGCACTAGCACACACATGTTCACAGCCATGGTTGACTGATTTGCAAATATCCTTGCCTGGGAATAGTTAGATAATATTTATGTGGCTTGTTAATTGAACCTTTTTTTATAAATACAAAGACTGAGGGGTTAATCCCATGAGAAAAAAAAGATGGACGTTTGCAAACTGAAAGCAAATCTCTCGCTAGTTAAATGATGGACATCTTAACTTACATTGACTATCTATTCTTTATCATCTGACCACAACTTCATAGTTTGGATGACCTCCAACTGAAAATAAACTATTTTAGGATTAATATGACTAGATTAAGGAGGAGGATGATTTTACGTTAAGAGCGCTAAGAGTGAAAGGAGGGAATAATTTAGTACAGTCATTTAGCACAAATTCATGCTGGTAAAAGCAAAACTAAGAAAAACACCACAGGACATGATTTAACCATAATTCTTAACATCCTTATATCAGTGCCAAGAGTCTGCATAAATAAAACCTGAAAGAATAGGAACTACTTATTTAAGACGATAAACAAAATCTAACTGGATTGCTGAAAATTGATGTGAGGACTTGTATGACTGCAATGCTAAACCAGTTGGTTAAAACCTCTTCAAAAAGGATAGATGGGGAGAAAGTGCAGAAGAAAGTGGAGCCATCTATCAGCGTTCCCTTTTTCTTCTTCATGCAACACAAAAGAAATATCAGTTTCTAATGGAGAACTACCTTTACACAAAAAGTGGCCTCCTGAGAGCCAAGTTCAACTTGACCCTTGAGGTTTATATTTTTAGAAGAACTTCAGCCTGAGCCAAATTTCATAGGGGTCTCCTGCTACCAAAACAAAAATTCCAAAAACTACTACATAAGACAATATTCTAACTCAAAAATAATTATATTTAAGACATGGCAATCTAAACTAGATTCGGTCATAGTGGATAAGGGAGAGATTATAAGTAAAAATTAGCATCTGCTTATACAGAGCTGTGCACAACTCAGAAACATTTGCTTATAAACAGAATAAAATACAAACCAGCATCAGACATGGCTATTACTTCAGAAGGATGAATTTTACATAGCTGAAAGCAAGTATGAGCCAGACTATTTCGGGATGCAGGGGGGAAATAATAATAGTAATAAAAACCATCAATGATTGCACTATTTAAGGTTATTTTACTAGACACCCCCCAAAAATGGAGTCTCACAATCTAAAAAGAATGCCAGAGTACTTAAAAAATCTAGAAACTGAAGTTGAAAACAGCTATAAGATTTGAAAAATGACTGAAAGGAAGGAACATTCACATTTCAGCATTTACTGAATGTGAAAATATTAGGATTTTGATAACACTGAAATAATAAGATAAAGGACAAGGGGGTGCATGGCCAACTAAATAAAGGGTAGTATGACTACATTATTTAGATGCTATTAGGAACAAAAAGCATTCTTACAATGTATTATGAATTAATAGACAGAAAGGTAGAACTGCCAATCAATGCAGAAATATAAAACATTTTAGTATATTCAGATCTGAACCTATGAAGTAGATGACCTTGTTGGAGTGAAGAGTTTCACACTGTGTGAAGTAGGTCACACAGCATCTACTGAACACACACACACACACACACACACACACACACACACACACACACACACATATTTTTGAATCAGTAACTCCAGATCACTTGCAGCAGACAGTTGCAAAAGAGGTTTCTGGAGAATACCTTGTATGCTTAGGGTTAATTTTCAGTAACTCCTAGAACTCTGAGGAAGCCCCAAAACACTGAGTTGTCTCCATTCCCAGTGTATGTATACACACTGAAAAAAGTGCTATGGTTCCAGTGTTTAAAAAGATGAGTAGTTCACTGTAAGCCATAAAGTAGTTCACTGTAAGAGCACTAGTGTAATATTTTGGTCAGAGACTAACACTATCTTTTGTCAAAAAAAGAAAGAAGATTAAACAAAAGATAAATGATGAAAAAAAATGATAGGTAGATTCAAATAAGAATTGGATGGGTTACTGTTCCTCTGCCCTGAACCCTGCTGAGCCTCCTATTAGAAGACTTTCTTTCACTGCGGTGCATCCACAAGGATGCTGATAAATAGCAGAGGTTTTAGGGCAGCAAGAAGAGAGTTATAAAAAGATTAGAAAACATAAAAAGCCTGAAGGAGTTTCATTTGCTTATAATTTACAAAAGAACATGCTAAGAGGTTACGGAACAAGTTAAGTCATGATCTCCATGAATATAGACAGAGCACAGTGGTAACTAGGACTTCAACCCAGTATAGTAAAATGCAGCAACATCCTATGCTCAAGATTAAAACTCAATATACTCAATTTGGAAGTGAAGTTCACATTTTAAAACCTACATTCAAACCTTAGAATTGGCTGATTTTTCTGAAATGTAGCTTTAGTTCAAACAATCCTTAATCATACAAGTCTTATGATCTATAGAGAAAAATATTCCATTGTGGCTACTATGAACCAGTGAATAACTCTAACAAGACAAAAATTGCATTTTTTTCTCTTATTAATAAACTACTTACTTCGGCATGTTTTCCCATCTTGCCTTAGGACAAATCCATCATGGCATTGGCAAGTGTATGAATCATCATTATTAACACAAAGATGTTCACAGCCATGACTGATTGATTTGCAGATGTCTTTATCTAGGAATAATTTAGATTTTATTTACTACAGTTTGACGAATAAGAACACTTCCAAAACTTTAAAGACTAACGGTAGTAATCTCCTAGTAAATAAAGAATTTATTTTCCTTTTTGCAAGGAAAAATCTCCTATAAGAAGGACTGCCTCTAAATAATATGTTTCTTCTGTAGATGTCTGAATATAAAAAATATAGTAACATTAAAATAACTTACTTTTACATGTTTTCTTATCCTCCCTCAATACAAAACCCTCATAGCACTGGCAAAGGTATGAACTATCAGTATTCACACAAATATGCTCACAGCCATGGTCAACAGAATTGCAAACATCTTTATCTGTTAAAAAAAATAAGATTGCCATATTTAAAATATATCTACAAATGCACAGATTACAAAGAAAATCTACTAAAGAGAAGGATACTTACTTCTACATGTTCTTCCATCTTCCCTTAGTGCAAATCCTTCATAACACTGGCAGATGTAGGACTCATCAGCATTAACACAAACATGTTCACAGCCATGGTGAACTGAACTGCAAATGTCTTTATCTGAGAACAGTTGATGATATTTGGTTAAAGCACATCTACAGCAAATGTATCATGCAGGGAGAAGTAACAGCTTTCATTAGGTCTACTGATACCACTGCAATAAACAGGTTAAATTTTAGGCAGCAAACACTTTTAACTCTTGGTACCTGAACATTTTTGAGTATTTTCTGTTTCCAGTCTGTCAGTTGATCTATTAAAAGACACTGGTTTTGTCCACAGAATCTCTCACAAGCATTTGGAAGGTCTAAATGTATAAATACACAAATACTACTCCTATATTATACATATGAAGACTATTCCTTTATTATGACAGTAAACTGTTGTATTTGTTTGAATGCTTCTCAGATCTACATACTGTAAATAAAATTCTATGAATAATTCTCAGAGTACTTACTTCTGCATGTTTTCCCATCTTCTCTCAGCAGAAAACCCTCATGACACTTGCAAACATAGGAGTCATCTTCATTAACACAAATATGCTCACAGCCATGGCTCACTGATTTGCAGATGTCCTGTCCTGGGAATGATTGACGTAAACATGAGTTTTGAATGAAAACATGTTAGAGAAATGTAGCTATCAAAAGGAAGTTTGTTGCTTTTTTTCCAGTAAGAAGTAAAAAATAGCCCTTTCCTTCCTTGCCTGATGTATAAGTGCTCAACAGACACCAGTCACTCACTTCTGCAGGTCTTGCCATCTTCTCTCAGTACGAATCCCTCACGACACTTGCAGACATAAGAATTGTCAACATTAACACAAACATGCTCACAGCCATGGTTGCCTGATTTGCAGACATTTTTACCTGGAAACAATTTAATATATAAAAAATTCTGTTAGTTAAGGGCAGTATGTTCAAAGTTAATTTGCTTTTAGTTTGTGTCCTAGCTTTTTGAGACAGGCAGAATTTGTCTCTGTTTGCAAAGAGTAACAGAAGAGGGTGATGTTGTGAAACACCAGCTAAGAATAAGGAGCTTTTCATTCATCATGGTAATATCTGGATGCCTTCAATTTTTTTTCCTGTAAATATTTTTTAACAGCAGATGTTGATACTAGATATTATGGGGATTGCAGTTACAAAATACTGAATGCCTGTGAGTTTTTCCAAGAGTTATCCATGATTCTTCTTTGATCACTTGGTGACTTATGGCATAAAAGTTGAGAAAAATTTGCTATTAGTTTTTTTCCTTGATATCTGCCACTCATCAAAACTGTGTCATGTAGTCAAATTTGTAACACAATTATGATATTTCTGTTGCAATCATCCTTATGTTGGACAAAAAGGACTTTCCATATAATAATATGTAATAATGTTACAACCTTTGTGCTGGGTAAGACTTTATAAACATTATATATTTTTGCCTTGAAATTTTAGAAGAAAATCACAGTCGTCCCAGCTCTGGATAGTTTTGGATCCACAACTGTCCAGTTTCAGGGCTACTTTTTAAATGGCACAGATGTTTAAGGTGTGATTCAGGTACCTGAAAGTATTCCCCCAGTACTGTTTTAGATGCCTCAGCATATCCAAGATATTGGCATACTGCTGGCAAATAAGACACCAAAGGGGAAATATGACCTCTTGAAATTCTTGAACATTTATGCAATCCAATCCTACCTTACAGATGTCTTCTATGTGTGCAATATTAGACTCTGAGTTGCTGAATAATAACTTACGTTTACATGTTTTCCCATCGTTACGAAGCCTGTATCCTTCAAAACACTGACAAGTATAAGATCTGTCACCATTTACACACAAATGTTCACAGCCATGGTCACTTAGAGCACAATGGTCAACTCCTGTAGGAGCAATCAAAATTATTTAAAAATTTAACCAATAATAACTTGATTATTTTTCATCTCTAGTTTGCATTCCATATAAGCAAGTAAATATAAATACACTGAACTGCTTAAACAATAATTCAGTTTCTCATCTGATTATAAAGCTTCAATAAAATGTAAGAGGTCCTAGTGAGGTCCTAGAGGTCCTACTTTTCATTTTTTGCTTTAAGCAGAGTTGAGAAATCATACTTTTCCATGTTTGACATAGCTAAAGAGTCCATGTTTGGATTGGATTAAAGTGCATTAAAACAAAATAAAAGATTTTGGCAATGATTTTATATAAGACACTGGCAAAGACATAAAAGCTACCTTGTGAACATTCTTTAAATAGTCTCTAAATGGCCTGAAGTGAAGGTGGCAGTCCCCAGAACTCACTTGTGGACCTGACCCAGTTCCTGTGGCAGCAAGAAGAAAACCTCTCAGATGTCAGTGAGATTTGGCTTAGACTATTCAAGATTTTACAAAGAATTGCAAATGACAAATACTGTCAAATATGGTCCACTTTTCATCTCAAATTTCCCAAGTGTTTATTCTCTGTCAGATAAAGAAACAGGGCTCCTGAGACTTTGCAAGCAGGACTTGCTACTGTCTATTGGCTACACACAATTTTTTTTTTTTGTAATGAGTTGTCAGAGTACAGATCTGGTTACCATTCAGGTGTTCCCATAGCTTTCTTAAGATCCTTGAGCCAGTGTATATAATACTAGAACACACCAGATGTTTTCTTGCTAGGACTGGTATATGTTAAGTGCTAATCCCTTCCATTCATCTTATTGTTCAGGAAATTGCAAAGTGCCAAAACTCTCTTCATGGTAGCCTAAAAATGTTCATGAGGTTTCAGCATCTATAGAGCTCAGGAATAGGACAAATCTTTCCTAGATATATATGAGGATAAGGTTATGAGACGAGGAGCTATTCAAAAAAGCTCAGTTTCATTGCACTCAGCACCATTTTCATAGACTCACAGAATATCCTGATTTGGAAGGGACTTGCTAGACCAAACAAAGTCCTACTACTGGCCTTGCACAGGACAGCCCCAAAACTCATACCATCTGCCTGAGAATGTTGTCCAAATGCTTCTTGAACTCTGCTGCTGATAGGTTTCCAAGTACAGCCTGGAGGAAAACAACTCAGGAATGAAAAATCATCTCTTGTTACCACAAAGGAAAAGGGATTTTCCATTTGCAAGTTGATAAAACTCCATTATTTGGCTGTTTCTAAATTTTCAGTGGTACTACAGATAATTATCTAAAAAAATTGCTTTTAGTAGACCCTATTGTTGTTACATGTACACTAATCATACTTTTGTATGTACTTGTCTGCCCCTTTCTAGCTGCAGTGGCAGACAGAAGCAAAGTCTGTCAAGGTATTGGATGGGGCTAAAAAGGTTAGTATGGAGGCAAACACAGGGATAAATACAAAGGGAAATTGCTGATTTGCCTCACTTCTCTCTAGACAATTTTTGTGACTGAGGATTTGCAGTTCGACTTCTCTTAAAACTTTGTGCCTGAGAGTAAGAGAACAAGTGAATTTTGGAGCTGCTCTAACACTCTACAAGCTTGAAAGACAATGTACCTCCAAAATCTGGAAAAAGTGGACAGAACACTCTCACCAAAGAGGTCCATAAGAAGTCAACAAGTAAAATGCACTCATACTCTTTTTTTTCCTGGCCCTTTCTACACATTATTTTTTCAGTGAAGGAGGCAATTCAACTGTTTGTGAAATTGTATCAATTCTCACTGATCATTAGATTTACAAAGAGTGGAGAGCTGCCAGGACAACTTTTGCTCACTTATTAAGGGTTCCCGTGCTAAATGCAAAGCTCAGCGTGGGGCTCTCAGTTCTCCTCCTGCCCCAGGTAAGGTGGGGCAGCTTGCCTTGGGGACACTGCTGTCCAGATGACCTGTCAGACACATTTGTCATGTGACTGAAAAACTGTCCTCAAACTTGGGGATGAATAGGTCTCCCAAAACTCTTCTGAATATGTGAGGACTAACTGTTATCTTTACAAGTATTCTTTCCTAAATACTTTTTCTGTTTCTGCTTTCAAATAATTATTAAAGTATTACTGAAATGCAGACTGTAAGAATAAATTGAAGATGAGTCCTTTTCCCTGTATGAAAACAGAAACCTTTCCCAAGGGAGCTGAAATAAAGGATGCTCTTGCAAGACTCACGTGTGCAGGTTTTTAGGTCCTCATTGATGACAAATCCTTCAGAGCACTGACAGACATAGGAGTCACCTGTATTTAGGCACAGTTGCTCGCAGCCATGATTGCTTTCAACACAGTGGTCCACTCCTATTGATTTGTGTTAATGATTGAAGAAATCACATTGGTGTCTTAGATACATAAACTAGGACACTGTAGTTAGTACATGATGCCTTTGCAGAACAAGGGAAAAAGATTAGTACAGCTTTTTACTTATGCAAGTATCCCCACCTACTTGAGTAACCTAAGTTAATTAACAACACCTTAGTGAAATTAATACAACAACCCCACTTGCCATATAGCAAACTTGGTGAAGTGCAGATTTCCTTTGCCAAAAATCACAAAGTGATTGAACTAACGCAAAGTGGAGGGAAGGGGGAATCCTGAAGCCGAGTCTGGTCTCACCCATAGAATCATGCTTTCCTTCTTTAAAAAGCAGGACTCTCTCTTCTGTTCACCATTAAATTTTCACAGCAAATATGAGTATTAGTAATTTTTGAAATAAAAATGATGGCTTTCAGATTGTTTCATAAAGATTAAATTCTTTTTTCAACAGGATAAGAAATCACCAATTTAGAACTTTAACCTGCCAACAGGTTCAAGTAGTTAAAGCCTCATGGGGGACAGACAGAAATTAGAGTGTGAGAGTGTCTTAACATGTTCCATTTCTTTGATTTTCCTATTGCTATTCCAAGTAAGATAAAATGGAATATGTCTTTTAAGTCTTGTATGCAGCTAGTTGTGTGAAAGACAAAAGGTGGGGGAAGGGAGAGGGATGTGAACTGGGTTTAAAAAACACATTTCCTCACAGAGGACGGCAAAGCTGTAGGGTGAGATACATGTACTTGCACACGTAATATGCAATTTGCTGACTCTGTGAGTATAGAAAAAAGACATTTTAGGAAAAAAGCTTTGAAATTCCTCATAGTGTTTTACTGCTGGTTTGTTAATGGCTAGTTTTAGTTATATAGGCCCAAATCACTTTAACTTAACTTGATCAAAAGTAGTGGAGTTCCCTCAAACACAAACACAGTCTTACATGTCTCCTTTGCAAATCATTTACAGATGTGAACAGACATGTCTGCAGCAATTTGTTTACATCAAAAAAATCTGTACTTAATGTTAAATCACTTATTTTAAATATTTCTGTTTATTGGTTTATTTAACTAAGCAACGAGTTTGCAATAATTGGTCCAGATTTACCATTATACACAGAGCGACAACGTAGGCTTGAACAAATGAAGCTGAGGTGTCAGTTTTTACTAGCTAAAGCAAGTTCCAGCTGGAACCTCCTCCTTTTTCCAAGAGTTCACATAATCATGAAGAGGCTTGTGTAACTTCTCAGAGCACACAAAAAATGTGGAAAAAAAAAAAAGAAAATACGCATATTCTCTGTGAAAAATTACATCTGTTTGGCTCCATCTTTTCAATACAAACACCCACACCAACATGAATTTTTAACGTTTAAGTAGTTGGGGGTGTCTTGCAGAATTTTGTTAACAGACTCTTTCAAAGAGTACAGTAATCACAAAGGTGCTAATTACCAGGCTTTGGAAACCATGATAGCTGTAAATTTTGTAATCATATGTGCTTTATTACATGTGTAAAAAAAAAATGCAAGCAGGGGAAAGGATGGGGGAAGCTCAGTTTTTACAAACAAAGAATGTCTTAGGATATATTGATTTTTAGAAATTCAACTTGAGATAGTCTAAAATTATAATTGTCAAAAAGTTGCAACTCATCCAGGTTACCTCAAATACGGTTTTATCACAGTTTATTTAAAAATTATTATTCCCTGTCCTACCAAGTTTTTTAAAAATTTCAGTGACTGAGTATTCCTTTGGAAAAGTATGTCATAAGTACATCAGGGAAAAATGCTGCCATTATTTTAGGTGATATGCAAAATGGTTCTCTGCAATAAAACTATCTTCTAAAACTGGGTGATGCCAAGTGGGCAGTGCTGTTGGGTTTTCTATGGGGCAATACTGATCCTTTGTTTAGCAACATTCTTCTGAAAAAGGACACTTCATTGAACGGATCACTGAAGGTGCAAACATAGAGAAGAGATGGGTCTCTTCATATCCCCAAATATCAGCATACAGCAGTATGAGGTGTGCAGGTTACACAGCCCATAGCAATGGTATGGATGTTCAGCAGCAAGCACTGCCTTTGTGTTAGACAGTGCCTTTGAGTGAAATGGCTGAACACACTTCCCCAGTTATTTGGATTGGAGAAAGTGCTGCTTTAGTTCTCTGTTGGCTCAGGGATCTCACTATAGCATTACTTCACTAGGCCTGGCTTCTGGTGGACTTTGCAGTAACATAGGTTTGCATGACTCAGAAATATCTCAAAAGGGACCCAGGAGTGCTTTCTCACTCTGTTCACACCTCTCCCTTGCAGCAACCTAGTCACTGCAGTTCATGAGACACACTCATTGCTGCACATATTGCCATGGTGTCATGTCTGGGTGTATCTGGGATGACATTTGCACACAAATGACTCTTCCATGTTAACACATTCATGTTCACAGTCATGCTGACCTAAAGCACAGAAGTTTACTTCTGTGAAGAGAAAAACTGAAGCCAGCCATAAGGGCTCCTAAAGTAAAATGGCTTAGAAAATCTCACTTTTCTTAAACAATACTGGATTCTGTGCTTTGGACACCTACTAAAGCTGACAGTGAGACAAGGATCTGGGAGCAGACTGCAAACACTCAGCTATGTAAGGCTTCACTTTGACCCCCACAGATCTCCTCTTGTAGTCATCAGAAGTCACACATGGTGGTGAAGGAGGAATGCCTTGTGCTTGTCTCACCTATTGTCCCTGATTTCTGAAAAGGGCATATATGCAAACATTCTGCTTTATTTCACAAGCTTAGCTAATCTGACCCTTGCTACAGCAAGCTTTGGAATAGGAGCCTAATGCTGGAAACATCACCACATTTGCAGCCAAATCCAAAGCCCCGTAAGGAAAAATACCCCAAATGGGAATTACAATTTGCCTTTAATATGCAATTACATCCTTGGCAATAAATATTTTATACAATGCTGTTCTTTTGCTGTATTGGCTCTATTTGCTCTACCAAGGCTATTGAATCTATAAAAACCTGAATATATTAAAATACCATACAGATAATAAAAAGCAGAATAGCATGGATTACTGCAAAAGCAGCACTGTGCAGACCAAAATGCTTTGTGAGAACATATCTTTAAGACTGAAAAAAATACAGTTTCAAAACCAGATATATTTTATGAGTGTCTAGAAATAAAATTAGATTGCTCCAAACAAGTTTATTATTCATAAAATATCAGTAGTACAATTTTCTCCCCACAACAACTGAGTCACAAGATCAGCTATTTCATTTTGCTGAATACATTCTCTCTAAACTTTAACACATTACAGTAAAAATCTGCTGTAATTTCAGGCCTCCACTAAAGAAGAGCTGTAACACTATGTCTTTCTAAAGTAAATAGCATGTGTGACTGCTTTATAATACTGACATTGCTCATGCTGTTTTTACATTATTTTTAGGAAACTGTGAAGTGTCGTATGTGACTCTAAGTTGATTTTGACAGCTGTGTTTTCTGTTCAATATATTTCCAAGCTGATGAAATGTATCTGTCCTTGGCTAAACCAACTGGGTAAAACAAGGTGATTTTTTTTTAAATTTTAAAGCTGCTCGTGTCTTTACAAGACAACGCCAGAAAGTTTCAAATAACTAATGAACTTACTTTAAGTAATTTTGTTTCCTAGATTAATCCTTAGGTTTTCATAAAAGTCTTCAAAAATGTCTAATATTTACAAAGTAGTCTACAAAACAGGGAAATATATGCTTTCCCAGCATGATTCATTCAGTTAAAATTCAAGTTTATAAAGAAACATTTGTTTCAACGTTAATTATAGAGAAAACTTCCATCCTTTCAGAAGGAAAACAACTCACTGCACGTTCAAGAAATAAAAGCAGATGAACTTTATTATGTCCAAAGGATTACTCACTTTTGCATGTTTTCTTATCTGGATTAAGTCTAAACCCTTCTTGGCATTGACAAAAATAGGAATCATCTGTATTAACACATTCCTGTTCACAGCCATGGTCCTGAAGAGAACAATAGTCTGGTTCTAAACAACAAGAATATTTGTGTCAGTGAGCAATATAATTTCTCAGAAATAAACTAGGAAAAATGAGTTATTTTGTATTCTTTTGCCTTTTTTTTTCCCTTAGGCACCATTTTGGTGTTTTACCATATTGTTTCAAACCATGAAAACAAAACGTTTCTTTTTTTCCAAATATCTGCTATACCGATGTACACCTGATATATACTACAAAGAATTATTAGAGAACAGAAATCATTCATGCAGTAGAGAAATTAGAATCTCAAATATTTCTTAACATTTTTCAGCTAAGCCTTATACATTGCCTCATCAAAATTGCTTCTATTCTCTCAGAGCATGTTAGACATAATATGTAATAAACACACAAACATGGTTTTGAATGCCTTTCATTCAAAAATCACAGGGCGAACAGGTCATCAGGAGTGTGGATGTTTCTAAGAGCTCTGAGTGCTTACTTCACAATTCTTACATTTGAAATGCCCATGGAAGAGAAGATGAGCATTCTAGAAACAGCTACCACTTGTGGATAAATTAACTTAGATAGCAATTGTGCACTGAGCACTGAGATATTTCCTCATATAGAGTTCATCATTATTGATGAAGTCAATGAACCTGACACTCAGATGCAGTGTCTGCTTATCACTTAGTTTTGTGTCAGTGTAGTTAATTTATATTAGTGAAAAATGCTCCTAACCCCTCAGCACTGCTAAAAGTAGATAAACAAGTCAGAAATTACATAAATCACACTTCAAAAAACATCCAGGCACCTTTGAACACCTCATTATACAACCAGAAAACTCAGGGGGTTTTATTATTCCCAGAAGTTAATTAATTATTATTCCCAGAGGTTATTTGCTTTCAGAGGCATGGACAGTTCTTACTTCGGATTTGTGGCAGGTTAATGGATTTGAGTCTTTATATATGATGAAAGCCCTTTGTGATAATAAACCACCTCTATTTTCAGAATAAATGAAGTGGAATGTGATTTCCTAAGATAACTCAGAAGGACTATGTTATAATTCAAAATATTAATTGACATTGATAACATTAATTAACATTTCCTTTACCAAAGCTTTTTTTGACAGCATATGCATATACATAACACGGAGATATCTTATCTGTTTACTAAAATGAAAATTAGAAAATACATTTTGTTCAAGAGGGCACTGAAGAGACAGAACCCATAAAGCCACGTGTGCACCAGAGGAATATAGCTGCACGCCTTCTGGACCTATGCTGTGCTGTGGTGCATTTACCTGCTCAAATCCTTGCTCACTCAAGGAGAGACTTTTCCTAGATAACTGATTCTGAAGATGACCACAAGGGTTGAAAAATATGTATTATCTTTGTTGAAACCTTGAGGCTATTCTGTTTGGGACACTAAAAACACACTTCACAGGGCTTCATTAACACAGCCCAGATTAAGGATATTAACAGAGCCTTGCCCAGCTACAAATTATGTGAACCCAGAACTCAAACAGGCCTTTAGTAAAGAACAACAGTTGAGGCTCAGCAACACCCAGTGCAAGCAGGAGCTGCCATCTGTCCTCTTGAGGGGAGCAACAAGAGTGGCAGGAGTCTCCATAATGGTAGTTTGAATGTCCTCCATCTGCCTCATTGATAAGCCAAATTTGCTGTGCTCTTCCAGCCATTAGAGCATTCTGACGGTGTTGGCAAGGTTGGCTTCATGAGCACTGCTCCTTGTGTTTCATTCTAAGAACTTTAGAATAGTTCCCAGAGAAAACATTTGTTAGGTATGGATGACCATACTGACAACATTAATATTTCCATGCATTTCTTTGTAGCCATGAGCATAAAGGCTTACATTCTATTTTTGAAAGGGAAGTGAGGATTCTGAGACAATCATGGTATCTCAGGAGTGGGTGCCTCAGGCCTGCTTGCTGATGCAGAGAACTGGTCTGGCACGTGTGTGGGTCTTGACTAGCTGGCCATCATCTCTGAGACTCAGTACATAAGCCAAATGGAAGGTACATTAAGGTTTTCCCTTGACATTTCCTGAAAGGGAGTTATGACATTAAACACTGTGGAGGTTTTAGCTTGTTTTGCCAATTATGGGAGGCCTTGGCATGAATATTTTCTGGTCTGTCAGATCCCCTGTCTGTCATCACAGGCATTCACCATTCCTAATGCCAGTAATTTTTGATCTTTTTAGCCTGGTATCAAATTTGAAAAACAACAAACAAGCAGAGCCATGGAGTTGTAAGCTGGTGGAAACACAGAAGCCACTGATAGAAGACACTGATACTGCCAGAGCTTTGTCACACTATCAGAGAACTCACTCTGGAGAAAAATCCACAGAAAAACAGACTGCAGTGTTTCTTATGATTGGGAAACCACTTATTATTTTAGATCATCTTACAAAGCAAACTGATTATACATCGTCTTGCACAGACTTGTTTGTTTACCCAGCTAGGGAGATTATATTCTATCTGAAAAAAAAAAAAGAATAATCAAAGAGAAATCCAAGGCAAAGCTTTAGCTTTTTTGCTGTTGAAAAGGAGCTGGGTTTCATGTTAAAAGCTTCCTGTTCACAGGAGGGACCTTCACCCTTAGGCCCTCCCCTCAAAACAACTTGCTTTGCTTTCAAGACCTTTGGCTTCCAGGGCATTCCAACATTTTCTATACTTGATGCACTAGTCAGCATTCCCAGGACCAGTGGGAGGATTACTGTTGACAGCTGGAAGACAGAATAAGTACAAACTGTTCATAATTAAACTTTATCACAACTTACTTCCACAAGTTCTTTTGTCTGGATTTAAAATGAACCCTGGGTGGCATCTACAGTAATAGGAGTCCTCAGTGTTAACACATTCGTGTTGGCAACCATGGTTATCCAAAGCACAGTAGTCTACAACTGAAAAAGAACAAGACCAACATGTGCAATTAGGAAAAAAAATTACAACTATTATGCATAGATATTATGGTTCTAGTGATACACAGTAGCTATTAAAAACGAAAAGCTGATGTAATTTCTGTCCTGAAAAGCCTGTCTGCAAAAAGTAGTGCACTTACACCACCAGTTGGTAAATCAGATTTTAAATGAGTCCTGAGTCATTTCTCAACTTTGAACATTTATCAGCTCTCAGATTGTCAGAAGTCTTCTCAACATGTTTTCTCAGATCTGGAAACCATGCCTCAGTGAGTAACTCTGTCCAGATGTTCACACTGTAGGCCAGGGCATAGCAAAGTTTTGTTTGATTTACTTCTGTCTTCTGTCTCTCAAGTCCCAGTCCTGGAATTGCTCTACTTTTCCTTAGTTCTCTCCCAGCTGTATTAATTCTCAAGAGCTGCTCCTGTAGCCTGAGCATATAGGAGAATCTTGGCATTATCTCCTACACTGAGGACTGTCACAGTACATTCATTCTCTCTAATGTGCTCCAGATTTGTTCTGTACAAAGTAGCTATAACTGCAAATCCTGAGAGCTTCAGGCTGATATTCTGCTTATATAATGCCTTTTGCATGAAAAAAAAAAAAATCACAGGCATTCCTGTCACTTATTTCATAAGTCTGGTCATTTATTACACAAATCCATACTTAAAAAAATTATATTGCCAAAGGGTAATAAAGTAATACTTCAGAGTTTACTCTGTCAAGCCCATTCAAAGTTTCTAAAGGAATTAAAGGATTTTTAAAATTTCTTTGCAGGTTAAGCTTCATCTTCACAACAAAAGTCTTAGAAGAAATTAAAGATAAGTCACAAAGCTGGTGCTCTGCCCACAAAGAGCTGCCAGGCTTACATTAGGAAAGTATACCTGATTCTTTCTGCAGAAGACAATAATGTGCTTAGCTTCCTAGTAAGACAGGTTCCTCTTTGCCAACTGAGTAAATTTTTTCACTACTTTATAATGCTGGGCCTCACAAATTTCTTTAAGAGGCAGTAATTTGTTTCAATAAAATCAGTTCTTTCTTCAATTACCCCACCTACATAAATCATGCACACTCAGGTGTGCTACTATATTTAGTCAAGATCATCTAGACAGGAAAGCAGATTTTATACTCAGTTACTTTGAAAGAATTTCTTTTAACCCTTAAGAATATTTGTGTTGAATCAAGTCAAACTACTTACTGGCTACCATGTGATACCATTTTCCTGGCAAGAACCTTCCTGTTTCCAGACTCAATAGATTCATATTAAAACCTATTTACCAAATACATGTTTCAAGGATATAATGTTGTCATACAATCAGCTTTCCTCTCAAATTAATTCTAACCACATGCATATTTTCAAGTGTTTAAAAGACACACTAAGAAGTAGGTAGGCCAGAGAATACATGCTATTTAGCATCATGCCTGGGAAACAGCCCATATGGATGTCCCTGTAAAGTTACCTCCTCCTCTGCATTTAAACCTTAAAAAAATTAATTTCTACTGCAATACCTTCAACTGCCCAACTAATGATTATAACAGTGAGAATAGAATATTCAGTTGGAAGAGACACACAATGACCATTTAGTCCAACTGCTTGACCAGTTCAGAGTTGGCTTTGTCCAAATGCCTCCCACACACTGACAGGCTTGGAGCATCCACCTCCTATAGGAAGCCTGTTCCAGTGTTTGACCATTGTCTTGGTAAAGAAATGCTTCCTAATGTCCAGTCTAAACCTCCCCTGGCACAGCTTTGAACCATTCCCACATGTCCTATCCCTGGGAGAAGAGCATATTTCTATGCTGAGTCATGAGATATACATGAGAATGTGAAAACTTGAAACTTCACTATTTTGAATTTTATCCCATGTCTATTTCAATAAGATTTTTTTCTAAATGATTTATTAGTGTCCTTTTTAGTGAGCAAACTATTAATTCTGTTGTCATCTGTGCATATTTGTTCCACCTTGTTTTTCTCACTCAGTATTAGTTAGTAAGTGATGCGAACCATCTTTTACTTCCAGCTACCAGTTCTGCACTCTGGGTGCTTACATTGCCCTCTCTGAACTGTGGACTGCATGGGTCACCTTTCTCATAAGGGGTTGTTTTAGCCCTACAATGCTTATAGAGGTTATTCAGGCTTGGTAGGATGAAGGAAGTTTAGGAGAAGGGTAGGAGAAAAAGGTGTAAAACAAGTAAAGGCATAAGGAGGATGAAAAAGAATGTGAGGGAAGAACAGAGCACACTCAGGGAAGACTCATAAGAACCTGAGAAGCAGCCAAAAAAATCCAGCGGTGCCAGGCTGTGCCAAAAAATCCAGGACTGCAGAGAGGTGCCAGCAGCCTAACCACTGCCAGGAAAGGAGGATCCAAGCCCCAGCAACTGCAGCAAGATGGATACAGACTAGCACTAGTGCCAGGAAAGAGAGGACATCATGTCCAGTAACACCAAGGTGGAGAGACTGAGTGTGCAGCAGCAAGATGGAGAAAGGGTAGCTCATCACCAGCAAACTTCAACTGACAGGACTTTGTCCATGTGAAAAACAGTTCAAAAAAGGCAAAGTGATAGTGCCCTGCCAGCCAGATTTACTGCTGAGCAAACAGTTTCAAGTATTGTTTAGCCTACAAACTTGTTCATAAACTCTGCATAAACACTCAAGAGTGGTTGGTTGTTCAGTGGTCATGCATGCTGTATTTTGAAAATAATTGAAGAGAGAATATGAAATCTTTAAATGTCAACAATAGTGCTTATAATAAATGTGTATCTTTTCAAGCCAAAAAGAGTCAGTGAGGAGGTAGAAAAAAAAAAGTCAAAGATGTATCACGCCTCCAAACAGCACTCTCTCCAGAATTTGCAGGTAAGTTACTAACAGGGAAAAAAAAAAACAAATACCAATACAAGACTTAATAAGTGGCATAGAAATATTCTGAAGCTACAAATAACAAAAATAGACTTTGTATTTATTACAAAAGATAATATTAGATTTGACATAGAATTTCACCAGAATGATGCTCTGGTAGCTACCTTCCTGGTAAGAATATCTTGAGCTGTCAAGGAACTTCAACTTAATAGAAAATAGCAACAACAGCTCATGACACTAAGAATGAATATTTTGGATTAGAATATACTGTAGGAAGGAACTGGGATGAAAGAAGTTACCAACAGAAGTCACACATTTTCTGTCTCAGGATATAGTAAAATAAACAGTAGAGAAGCATATCCTTTATCCTAATACAAGTAAAGGTCAAGAGGGTCAGCTAAGGTTATTAGATGAACGTTAGATATAGAAATTTGGGCCAGAACATGAAAAACTTGCCTAAATAACCATTATTATCTGCATTGTGAAAACAATTTGGCTTCAAAAAGCAGGTTCTTAAAACAGTATATGAGTGGCCATATAATGCTGGAGACAAACTGTGTTGAGACCTTGAAATACTCTTAGATGGAAATAATGAAGATACAAGTAAAGGAAACATTTCTGGAGAGTAAGCACAGAATGAATATTCTTCAAAACCTCATGTTATCCCAGGCCTAAAAAACCTCAAAACCTTGCTTGTGTGTCGTGTGTGAAGCTACACGCAGAAAGTTCCACAAATTGTTACCTATTTTCCATCTCAAAACAGGGTTATCCTGGAAGCCAATAGCTCTTTGAAGGTGATAAGAGAAAGATATGTTAGAGATGTCTTAAAATGACAAGAAAGAGTAGGATGTTGGAGAAAAGCATTGCAGTGGCCTGTGGCCTATTTGAGGCCGAGGATTCACTTGGATTCATTTCCATGGGACTTCAATTTGTGTTTGAAATTAAGTATGCATCTAAGTGCTTGCCTGAAGAGAACACCTAACAAACAATGTAATTTTTTAATCCAGATCTCACTAGGGCATTTTGCAGTAGAAACCAGAAGACAGTATTTTCTCAGAATGTAGCATGGGATGAAAAATCTACAAGAATAGGTACACAGGCTTGTAAAAGAGATTATGCTAGAAGTATTTACTACGTATGAACAGGGAAGAAAAGTGAGATACTTACAGAGTAATAGAGAGGGAAGTATGTTTTGTGCTAAAGAATTATGGTACCATATTTCCACACTCTCTCTTTTGAGCTGTAATTCTTGGAGCTGATATTTACTTCTGCATTGCCCGCAGTGAAAATTAAAGGCACATAATGGATGGGTTCCTAAAGTGGCTAAACTTCCCTTAAAGTCATCCTTCCTGAAAGGGGTTGAAATCTCTCCTCACATCACCATAAAATCAAGTGAAAAAACATCAAGAAATCTTCCCCTTTCAAGCTTTTCTGTGCATAACTTCTGTCTGAAGAGGAGCTACCCAGTTTGTCCACCTTTGTTTTTTTAATGGCCACATATGTCATGCCAGTACATTACTGGCCACCTACATGGATCTCGAATAAAACATCGGGTGCATTGTTTCAAAACGGAAAATTACTTTCTGTGTGAAATTGGGTGGAACAATTTTCTCAAGACATTCATTATCAGTAAAGGCCTACAAACATGTTAATTATGTGTTCTTTCTCATCTACCACTCATATGGGAGAACATCATTGTGTATGGTTAAAGTGGGTACTCATTTATATTGAATTTTGCATTGGTTCGTGTCAAGACATAAATGTGAATTGCTGAATTCATACTCACCAACACAACTCTTTCCATTTGCATCAAGCTCATACCCTTCATAACACTGACAGACGTAGGACCCAGGTGTGTTCACACAAATCTGCTCACAGGCATGTTTCTCCACAGCACAAAGGTCCTGAGCTACAACACATAATTGCATGAGTATGAAATTCTTTGACCTTCTACAATGCACAGGTAGACTATAGATCAAAATAAATTTCAGGAAGCTACGGACAGCTCTTTAGAGATGAGCTCATTTTAACACAGATCCTGCCAATGTTCTGTCAAACAGTGAAAGACAATAGGATCAGTCACTCAAAGCTGAGGTACTCATCCCTTCAGCTAATGGCAAAGGCTATTACTGGACCAATGGCACCTAGTAGAGTTGCTTGATATATGTTTTCCTAAAAAGTTCAAAGGGCATTCTTCAGGGATTCTTTTTTAAAAGAAAAGTAATTGTGTTTATTTGTGTATTTTTTGGGTTTTATTTTGCATAACCAGATAAATGATGATGAGGTTGGAAAGGGAAAGAAAAGGAAAACACAACAGCAGAAACTTGGGGATATTTAATTTCTGAGTTTTAGAATTTTTCAGTTTTATACAAAATACCATTACCCTTCCCAGGCAAAAGATCACAAAAAAATTACCATGACAAATGAGGCCAGTTCAGCACCTAGCCAAATAAAGCACACTGGGCTTTCTTTTCAACAGACTAAAGCTTTATGAGAACCCCAAGTTTCCCCAGCGAAAGCTCTGGAAAGCAGAGTACTTTGTGTTGCTCAAAGACTGCTCAACACATAATGGTCATTTACAGCTACAAAATAGGCTTTTGGAACATGTTTGAGGAAATCAGCCAAGCAAAAACAAATGTTCTTTTATAGCTGTCTGCTTCATATCAAGCAGCATGATGAACAGCATAAACAGTCGCTTAACTCTTTTGTTCCAGTGTAAACACCCACAAACAGATAATTTTCCAGCTTGTTTCAGCTACATTCCTCTTTTGTATTATTTTGTTTATTAATGTAAGATTTGAGCATCTCAAGAGAAGAATGGGAGAGATTAGTTAAACAAACAAATACAGTGTAATAAGTAAAGAATACCTATTATCTGACACAAACACTCTTCTCTAGAAATGTTAGACCATAGTACATGAAAGGAGCATCCTTTCATGGATGCAAAACCATGATAATTAAACAAATTTAAGAATATTTTAAGTTGAAAAACTAAACCATTTCCCAGCCTGAAGAGAAGTTGTCAGTTCATTGCTGATTGAAGCCATTTGGTTACGGGCTTTAAAGACCTGAGTACTGATAGCATATACTTGTACAACACTAAAAAAAAAGGGAACAGAAGAATAAAAACAGAGTCCAACTTTAGGTACAAAAGAATGAAAAGAGAGTATAATATTAGCTACATACCATTCACCTTTTCTCCATTGTTTAATTCAGAAAGTGTTAAATTATGTATGTAAAGAAACTATTTGTTCATTGACGAGCTGCCAAATACAACCAAACCTTAGATAAATACATCTGGTTTATGTTGATCATGCATTGTACTTAACATAAACATGATGAAGATTTATTTTACTTAGATGTCAAGTGAGGAATCCATTGTCTCTGCACTTGTGGGCAATTAACAGCTAGTGAAGGTAACTAAAATACTCCCAGACTGTGCATTTTCTTTCACTGTGGTTCTTCGACCTCCAAAACTAAGCTGTCCCCTTTGTCCAGGCTTGGCTCCCCATCCTCATGAGTTCTGTTACATCTCTGTGGGGGTTTTAGACATAATCATTTGACCTCCACTAGACTGATAGTGCATCATCTCTCTCCTTCACCAATGATTTGCACCATCCTAGCACATTTAAGGCTGGTTTGATGACTCTCAGATTTCCAGTGCTAATTGCTAAAATTAATTTATAATTTGGTGATGTAAAAAACTGAAAGGCTACAAACACATTGAAGGACTAATTTCCCTTTCATATTGATCAAACTGCAATCTGGTATCATCTGATTCATAATCAAAGCAGGTACACAATCAAAGAAATCATGTGAGAGGTAAGTGGAGAAAATTAATAGAAATCATAGCTAAAAAAATAGGTAAAGCAATGCAGCAGAGGGCTTTGAAAAATGGAAGAGAGGGAGCATATTGAGGGCTACTGTGCATGGGTCACCAGCAAGAAAATTACACGCAATTCCAAAACTCTTGGAAATTAACCTATATTTGAAGCAGTGCAGTGACCAAATGCTGAACTACTGGCTGAGAAAAATGGAAATGTAACAGAGTAAAAAGAAGAAGAGACAATAAAGAATTTTTCATACTTGTAATTAAATTTTTTAAAAATTGATTCACATACCTTCACTGTTTCATTGGTGCTTAGTATTTTATATTAAACAGAGCTCTAAGCAAGAGAGACTAAGAATCCACTAATCTCAAGATACCTGGTAGTTTTATGGCACTCTCCTGAGATACAGAAAATCAAACACAATGATAGGATTTGAGCCTGCAGTCTTCACCTTAGTTCTAAATTTTCAGTTGTAAGAGGTATATCTTATGCTCTCCTGATGACTGTATCCCACAGTTTCTTGAAAAGACATTTTCCAAAATTTTCCTTCTGGCTAAAACCTGTTTAGCAGCTTTAATTTGAATCCATGCACTTTCATTTGAATCCATACACTGCTGCGTGAAAAAAACTTGAATTTTTAGCAAGTACATCTTCCACAAGTAATTAAAGGTAGCGTTACATAATTTCTTTAAAATAAGGTGGATACAGAAATAAATTTGGCATATCCCTCTAATGTAAATTGCTGTTAATTACTAGGAAACAAGTTAAAACAGACTAACAAAATACTGATCACAAAAATCAAACAAATAACAAATAAAGTTTGTTATTATAAACTCTACAGCCAATTATTCAAAACTGAAAAAAGTGAACACTTTTAAAGAGAGGAATGAGAGCATAAGCAAGACTTCTGAAACTATTCTTTGAAGGGCTGCAAACCCTTATATTTCACCAGCAGTTAGAAAGAGCTTTTCAGAATGTCAGGTTATTTCACAGTTTTCTAGTATGGGGTTTATTGCATCTTTCTGTAACCTTTAGGACTGTTGCTAGCTGGACAAGTTAGTAAAGTATCTAAATTCACTTCATTTGAGATGATAAAGTCATTTATTTGGTTGTTTTCCATTATTGAACTTAAAATACCAATAAAATCCAAATGTAATTTCATATAGTTACAGTGTACCTCTGCAGAGCTGTGTATAAAATTCAGCTGGATGTATTTCAGAAAGATTTGTAAGAACTTCACTTACACAAAGCAAGAAAAAGAATTACAACTTCACCTTTCTAGACACTTTTTGATGATTATCATTAATTATGTACTGACCTCAGTTCTCTATGAGCCCAGCAGAAAGGGTAAGTGATGTTAAACACTTTTTGGGAGTATGAAAGAGAAAAGAAAGATAACATACTGCTGCAAGTCTTCTGGTCAGCATTCAGAATGTATCCTTGTTTACATCTGCACAGATAGGAGCCAGGGGTGTTTATGCAGAAGTGATCACAGTGATGCTCAACGATACTGCACATATGAGGCACTGAAAGAAAAAAAGGAAAACATTATTAGCTGCTGGTCTTAATTACTTGTGGTCACAACTGAAAAAAAACTGGTGTAGAAAATTTTAGTGAAGTAACTTAGAAATTTCAAATTAAATGTTGCTGGTAAAGACCAAAATGAGAGCTTAAGAAAATAAAAATACGTAAGTGAGTATCTGAAAAAACTAATTATTTGGTGGCCCTACAAAGACAATGAAACAAACCTATTATAATCAACTTTAGAAAATAAGTGAAATTTAAGTGTAGGCTGATTTAGAGGACATTCAATTTCTTGCATGAAGAAAATCACCACACAGCACCCAATAATAAAGAAGAATGACTAAAAAAACAACTTAATGAAGAGACTATTTTGCTTGCTTAGTTATTAATGTTGAGGAACGTGCAAATAACACATAATGACACTGAGGATATGTATCTCCAAGATTCATTAAGCAGGAGCTGAGTTGAGCTACCCTCTAGGTTGTCTTTCTGAGTCTATTTTTGTACTGTTTGTATTTTACGTCTCTAATAACAAATATTAAAATGCAGCAGACCAACAATAAAAGAGAAAAATAATGGAGGCCCATTCAGTCAAATTAATTGTTGAACTGTTTTTCTCCAGAGCAGTATTTGGGGATTAAGAAATCTTGATGTTTTCTTTCCAGTGCAGCACTGCTTGTATGTAATCTCTATAATATATAGGTGAATTACTTCTCAGAGAACAGAGTGTGGAAAATTATCTATTTTGCTCAACAGCAATTAGGGATTGATATGTTCCTTAACACACTCGGTCGACAAAGATCAAAATTTATGGGATACATATTAACAGTAATCTTCTAGAAGCCACACCAGAATAATTGGTGTGGCTTCTAGGATAACTTAAGGTACTTGGGGAAAAACCCACATGTGATTTTAAGATATATACTATGTATCTGCTCTTTGGCATGGTTACAAGAGTTAGGTATTTATTGCTCACACACAAAAAAACAGGATTCCCTAATCATTTAATCAGCTTCTTGGATCTCAGAAATTTCTCCCACAATAAAACTTCTCAAGTACTTTTATTTACGTGAACATAGACCTACTTCGGCTTCTTGTCTTGTCATCTTTCTGTCATTCTGAAAATAAAAACATCCAATGACAGGAGTCTCAACAACTCACATTCCTTCTGAGAGTACATTGTTACTGTCTGTTACCAGTCTTCCTCTACCACACAAGTACAGTGTACATATTCTGAAGTGTTTCTGTTGCACCAATTTCAAAGCAGTGATACTCTGGTCATTAGTCTGATTTCTGTGGTGGAGTCTGCTCTCTGAATGATTTCTGCAACCTCATCTGTTGCAGGAGATGTTTGGTGATCACAGGAAGGGACTGAAGTAATAGAAAGGGTGGTCTCATAGTCAAGGAATCTGAACATGAGCCTTGTTGTGAATTAGATTTTATCTCTGTATCAGAGGGTCCTTATTTGATTTTGGGCAAGACAATAATATCAGTATCTTCAAGGAAACACCAGCCTTCACACTGTAGTTGTTCAGACAGAGACACCTGAATCTGGATTTGCAAGAATGCAAGTGATGGCTGTAGAGCTGTGAATAAAATGTTGTATTAGTCCAAAAATGCTACATGCCTGTAAATCACACCAAGGATTGCACTGAATCAAATATTGAAAGTTAGTGGGTGGTTTTGACAAACTTAACCCTGTTTCTATGCCTCCATTCCTCCAATGGGGATGACACCACTATCTACTTTACAGGAATATAATAAAGACTTTATTTGCCCCTGACTGCTCCATCCCAAGTTCTGTCTTTCTCATACTTCATCTAATCTCCATCTTCTTTCCTGGATTCTGTTCTCATTGACATTTTTCTGAGTTTTCAACTCTTGTCTTATTCTTCATGCCTCTGATCCCTCAGGATACTCCTTGCTTCTGCTTTACCTTGCTAACTAGTAATAAAAAGGGGTCCTGGCTTCAACTGGTGTTTCTGATATCCCCAAACCTTTAGCAGTCAGGAGCAGCAACTGTAGGGAACCTCTGATTTAACAGAGTGGAGCACATCCCATTTACAGGGATTCTTCTGAGAATATAGGTCCTGGGTACTTAGTAGTCTCCCCCATCCAGTAGTAAGTAGCGGTTAATTTGGCTTTTTGTTTTCCCCACAGAGCTTCACCATTTGGCCATGGTTTTCTCTTGTCATCACAGGAACCAAGAAGACACATTCCCACAGACATAAGGGTGATTCAGACACAAGGACAGCTCAAGGTCTTTTCCCACAGCACGAAGCCCAGCAGAGAACATTCCAGAAGAGTTGGCCAGAGGGGTGCCTTCAATTGCCTTAGCAAAGAAACAAGGTGTCCAGATGTTCCACTCAGCTACAATGATATTGCCTCTGGGTCCACACCTGGGAGGACTTAAACTAACCACATTTCCTGGAGGAATGTAGGTGCTCTAGGAACCAGAGGCTATGACTACTCTCTTGAAATTCGTCAAGCTGAATGCTGCTTCACAATCAAGAGCAAATAAAATGTTATGGATCCTATCTGCAATTTAGCACCTTATGTTGAAATCCATGTGAATGTAATAGCTTAAACTCTCTGTTGAATCTGGATCTGGGTTTTTAAACATGTCTTAGGATCTCACTTTGAATTCTCAGCACAGCAAATCCTATGGAGGCATTCCCTGGGAGCAGGAGGCAACTGCTATCCTTGTCACCTCCACATTCCTCCATCAGCAGTGGGGGGGTGGCTTTGCTGAGGAACACATATGTTTGATTAAAAGTGGGCTAAAAAACTCTAATAAATTGATTGGACGCTGCCCAGTCAGAAAAAAAACCCCAACCAAATAAATGGTATTTGTACTGGATTTGTTTCTAAAACACAATCTAAAAAATCAGCATTTGCTGTGCATTTTATTTAAACTCTGAATCCATGATAAGTTTACTCTTTCTTGGTTTTTAAATATATCCTACTACGTCAGTTAATAATACAGCAAGGAAGAAATAGGAAAAAATCTATTATCTGATTAATGTCTGTGTTGGTGTTTTTTGCTGAGTCAGTTCAGCTGCTCTTTGAAACAATTTTGGAAAAGATCAAGTAAGGAAAATTCTCCAGACTATCCTTACAATGAGCTGCAACTCTTTTCTGGCAAAATCATCCCTAGACATAAGTGACCATTTCATCTCACCATGCATTCTTTTTCTGGATTCTAATGAAAATACATCAGCTTAATGCCAAATTTGTATTAAATACTTCCATATTTATCTCAGGAATAAATAAAAAAGTCTGCTAAGTACACAGATTAAAATAAAATTAATTACAAATGTCATGATATTTGCAAAAGGTAATTCCTTATCAAGGAATTACAGATAAAAGTGATATCTCTGTTGTAAGTTAATACCTATTAAAATATTTACTTTATTGTATGAATTAATAATATCACTCTAACGGCTTTTCTTAACTCCCTGTATTTAAAATAGATGGAATACAAAAACTGCTAAGTCTGTGTTTCACTTCCAGTCACAAGGCATATACAGAAATTATTCTTTGCATAGAATTCGTACGTAAGCTTTGGAAGAGGAATCCATGGACTCTCGAGACTATTTAAATAACTGAAAGACTGTTGAGCAGTTTAAAGGTTTACTACTAAGGGAGATCACACTTAAAATGAAGAGAGGAAAAAACTTATCTAATATTCAAATAGCAGAGATCATAAATTTATTGCTATTATGCAATAAATAAGAAAATAATTATATGTGTGTTTGTCTAACTGCTTATGACCACAAGCAATTAAATCACATTTTATGGCACTTAACATGAGTTAAGTAGCATGAGTAGCAAGAGTTTTTCCCCATATGTGTGACTGCTGTTCTGGATGTTTAGCTAATCTCTCTTCAATACATATGTTCTCACAGATAAGGTTTCATGTAAAAAAAAAGTTTAATTATGATGCATATTTTTTGTGTTTCACTTTCATCTGTGTATTCAAATCTATAGATAAAAATCTTACCACAAAGTTTAGTCTGGAAGGCAGAGGTCAGTGTTTCAATCTGACTGAAATTAGCAACGAGAAACACATGTTCTTCATGTGGTTCGCTCCCAATGGACTTCAGAGTGTTCATATCCACTCTCCCCACTCCAATAGCAAAAATTAGGATTCCTGAGTTACGTGCTTTAGCAGCAATCTCTGCCACAGGATCCTGAGGTCTCCCATCTGTCACTATCATGATAATTCGGGGCACATTCTGCCTCAGAGGTCGAGCCCCCTCTGTCTCTGAAAATGCAATGTTCACTGCATACTGCAGAGCCAGTCCAGTCATGGTGCCGGTGGCCAGGTGCATCATCCTCTTCACTGCTCTTTCAATATCCTGCTTCCGCCTGAAGGTCTTCAAGGAGAACTCCTGTTTGACGGTGCTGCCGTACTGAAGCAGCCCCACGCGCGTGGCATCAGGGCTGATGTCCAGGAACTGCAAGATGGTCAGAATGAACTCCTTCACTTTTTCAAAGTCGTAATGGCGCACACTGCGAGAGCTGTCAATGATGAAAACAAGGTCCAGACGTTTGTTGTTGCAAGTGTTTTCTAAAAGGAAAATGCAAACAAAAGTACTTTACCATTTCAAAAGGCAAAATAGGTTCAGGTTTACTGTACAAACAAACACTGACAAGTGCTGTGAAAATTCAAGAAAAACAGGAGATACCACAATTAAGACTACTTGGGCAATATGAATTTTTTCTCCAGTAAATAACAAAAACTGCCTGATATTTGATCATTATATGTATTTGTGTGTGTGTATGTGTGTAAAGTAAGTGCCCAGAATGGTTAATGCAGCGGAATGGTGAGATAGACTCACACAACCAGAGAGTAGCTTGGGTTGGAAAGGACATTAAAGATCATGTTCAACCTCCCTGCCGTGAGCAGGGACACCTTTCACTAGACTGGGTTGCTCAAAGCCCCATCCAACCTGGCCTTAAACACTGCCAGGGATGGGACATCCACAACTTTTCTGGGCAACCTGTTCAAGTAAAGAATTTCTTCCCTTTATCTAATCTAAACCTCTCCTCTTTTAGTTTATTATTAGTTCATTACTTCTTGTCCTACCACTACATGCCCTTGTCAAATATCACTCTTCGGGTACTTCTGCCCTGTTGTGTCATTGTTGAGATTTTGACCTCATTCCCCATGCAGGGTGCAAATCCTCTCTGAATGACAGTTAACTATTTAAGTGAGCTGCACTGTGATGCTTTGTGTGGCAGGGCCTGAGAATTTAGAAATCTAATACTGTGACAAGTCAAGAGGATATAAGTGTTTCATTAAAAACAGAGAAAACAGAACACAAAGAAATACAGGTCAAAAGCATCTGTTCATTGCACTGACTGATAAAAGATGTGAAGGGACTGATTTTTCAGGGACGTTGGCAGTAAGCAGCACATTGCATGCACAAAGTACTGTTCTCAATTACATCAACTGCAGCTGTGAGTGCTCAGCAGTTCTACAAATCAAATCTCATGATTTCAAACATATAATTAATACCCATCTGGAGAAAGTTTCATGTATTGGACTAGCTCAGCATTACAGAGAAATTCTATGGTTGCATCAGAGAGAAAATCCTGTTGTCTGCAGTGGCACTCCACTCAGCCAAAAAACCATTCATACTGAACACTCCCTGAAATCTATGCCAGCTACCAGAAGCCTTTTTTTCCAAGAGTCACTGCAGCAGAAATATTACAGACAGAGTATGTCTATATCTGACTATGGCACAGATGGGCAGGCCAAGCTATTATGGATAGCTGCAGAAGTGAAGGCTGGCTGCCTTCTAGGCATCCTATGAGATTACTGGGACCCTGGGTAGGTCCTCTGGCTTCTGCTTGGCATACTTTTCTGAAAGAATATGAGAAATATGAGACACATGCAAGAGCTGCATGATAAAATGGATAGGGACTGACCATTCACAGGAAGCCAGCACATGGCAGGCTTGAGGCAAGCCTGCAAGCTGAGCTATCAGACTTG
The DNA here is from genome assembly GCA_013399835.1 of Leptocoma aspasia. Classification (NCBI taxonomy): domain Eukaryota; kingdom Metazoa; phylum Chordata; class Aves; order Passeriformes; family Nectariniidae; genus Leptocoma; species Leptocoma aspasia. Next base: position 1,185,023 of record VXAX01004331.1, read on the forward strand.
CCACAGAAGAAGACAGCATATGGAAAAAGATTAAAAGGACTGATGAAAAAAAATTAACAGAGGTTTAATGTGTATACTAAAGACTCCTCCAAATTAGGAAATCCCTGAGTCACAAAAGCATTGCGGTTCAGGGAATAACTGCAGGTGGCATTTTCTTGTCCTTAAACTATTCCACATGCATCTACTTTTGACGTCTGTCAGAGACAGAACATAGGGTCAGATAGACCTATGGCTTCAATCATTGTGTCTGCTCATCTTTTTAAATTCCTGTGGCTATGAATAAACCTGTGAGGTTGTTAGCTGTGTTTGTATGCCTGGCTTGAAAGATTAAAAATGGCAAGAATGCTCATCAGACTGCAGTGGCATCCTCATTTTACTAAGATGAGACACCCCTAATCAGTAGTTTCCCTTATTGCCAAACCCAATTCAATTCCCAGTGCACTGTCATCCATCTTGTACAGTGAACAAGGCAAATGTTTGGTGGAAAAGTAGTGTTTGACTGTATAATCAAAGGTCATGTCATACTGCTCTGGTACAAGTGGGCCAATCAAGGCCTCAATTGGAAAACATCTGTCTGTAGACTGTCCTTTAAAAAAATTCGCTTGTGACTGCTGATGAACACTCATCATGCACTTCTGCCAAGGCAGGGGGTGAGAAAGATGCCTGTTTTCACTTGTTAACTCAGAAGCCTCTTTCATAGATTAACAATTTTTGGCATAGAATAAAAATGCTCTTTAATGACAATAAAAATGACTGCCTGGATTTATTAATGTGCAGTCTACAGTGCGGCTTTATTCATAAGCGTAGGAATATGCTCATGTTGCTTATTCTTTCAAAATCAGAGCAGGTTGAACATAAGCCAAGCTGAACAGAAACAAAATTCCAGTCCTAATGGGATACAGATATCCTGACGTAACTATTTTCCACCTTGTTATCGTAATTATAATTATCCTTATATAAAATTACAAATTATCTTTACTAATATAACATGAATGATTCCAGCAATACAAAGATAATGCTAAGTTATGATTTGTGGGAGCAGACCAAGAGGAAAGAAGGATAATTACAGAAAAAAAGGCTAAGATACATATGTCTGTGCATATGAAGGGAAGGATAGACAAGGGAGAAGGGTGAAATGGCTGCTATTTTATTTCCCTTAAAACATTTCAGCATGGATTCACTAAAGGTAAATCATGCTTGACCAGCCTGATTGCCTTCTACGGTGAAACAACTGCCTGGAGGGATAGGGGAGAGCAGTGGATATTGTCTACCTTGAGTTCAGCAAGGCTTTCAACGCTGTGTCTCACAACATCCTCATAGGCAAACTCAGGAAGTGTGGACTGGGTGAGTGGACAGAGAGGTGGTTTGAGAACTGGCTGAGCAGCAGATCCCAGAGTCCTAATTAGTGGCACTGTTGGAAACCTGTCACTAGTGGAATCTACCAAGGTCCAGTACTGGTCCCAGTATTGTTTCTTTTTTCACCAGTAACTTGGATGAAGGAGCAGAGGCCTCCTCAGCAATCTCCCTGACAACACAAAGCTGGGAGGAGTGGCTGATACCCCAGAGTGCTGTGCAGCCCTTCAGAAGGACCTCGACAGGCTGGAGAGATGGGCAGAGAACAACAGTCTGAAATTCAACAAAGGTGAATGCAGGGTCCTGCACCTGGGGAGGAATAACCTGCACCAGTACAAGATGGGGGGACCTGCTGGAAAACAGCTCTGCAGAGAAGGACCTGGGGGTCCTGGAGGACAGTGAAATGTCCATGAGTTGGCACGGTGTTCCTGTGGCCAGTAAGGCCAAAGGTAACCTGGGGTGTACTAGGAAGAGCATTGCCAGCAGGTACAGGGAGGTGATCCTGCCCCTCTGCTCCGCCCAAGTGAGGCCACATCTGGAGTGCTGTGTCCAATTCTGGGCTCCTCAGGACAAGGGAGACATGGAGCTACTGGAGTGGGTCCAGAGGAGGGCTACAAAGATCATGAGGGGATTGGACCATCTCTCATATGAGGAAAGGCTGAGAGAGTTGGGCCTGTTCAGCCTTGAGAAGAGACAGCTGAGAGGGGACCTCAGCAATGTCTATCAGTCTCTGAAGGGTGGGTGTCAAGAGGATGGACCAGGCTCTTCACAGTGGTGCCAAGCAATAGGACAAGAGGCAATGGGCAGAAACTGATGTACAGGAAGTTCCACCTGACCATGAGGAAAAACTTCTTTATTTGTGTGGGTGCACAGGAACAGGCAGCCCAGAGAGGTGGTGAAGTCTCCCTCACTGGAGATATTCAAGAACCATCTGGACACCATCCTGTGCCATGTGCTCTTGGATGGCCCTGCTTGAGCAGGGAGGTTGGACCAGATGACCCACTGTGGTCCCTTCCAACCTTGTCCCTTCTGTGATTCTGTGAAAGCAAGTCAAAACTACAGCCACGGTGTTGAATCCTTTTAATTGGAATATAAAGATTTGGATCCCAGTCTGAAAAGACTCTTTTGTCTATTCTGAAGTCTGGAATGAATCTTGGTGGGAAAAAGCCCGGAGAGCCTTGGTGGATAGTACTACCAAGTAATGAATTACTGCTGAATTACTTTAGAAAAATCTATTAAGCTGAATGAAACACAGTGTATTTCAAAACCACTTTGGCCAGCAAAGTTCTATCTATAGAAATACCAAACATTTCCAAATTAAGATGTATTTAAAACCTTTGTCTTCTGATTTGGTATTAATTTTTTAAAACTCTGTAATTATTAAAGTTGATTTAACTTGGGCCCAGTGAAAAATAAAATGTAACTCTTCTACAGATAAAAAATTCATCTCGGTGGTATTTTGAGGAGAGGCAATCAGTAGTAATAACTAACAGATCCAACAGATAAATTTTCAGTGATAGCTTTTTAGCAGTTACATGCTTCTCCATTTGTCTTGTAAACTATAATCTTTTCCTATGACCACCTCTCGTTTAGAACAGTGAACTTTCTCACAACTTTGGCAAATATCTTCATAACCAAAAGTAATTCCCCTTCACTCTTATGAAAATTGACATACTCATTCAAAAGAGCTACTCATCCATAAACCTACTTCTAAGTCAGCAGAGGTCTTGTATTGCCAACACAAAAGTTAAAAAAACCCTCAGTGTGGGTTGCATTATCCAAAGGGGAAGCCAGGAGAGGGTAGACAAACACAGAAGGAAAGATCAAGTCAGTAGTAAATATGCTCTCCTTCTCTACTCAATATCCACTTTGTAAATGGCAGTTACAGTGATGCCACCTTCGGAGAACAATGCAAGGAAATTTCAGTTCTGCTGGGAAGAATCCAGTTGTCATCCAGTTACTGAGAGATACATAAGACAAAGCTTAAAACAATATTGAGCATGTTAATTTCCTCTAAAGCTGAAAATTTAGTTAAATCATTTTATCTGATGACTGCAGGTTTCCTTCTATCTTTCTTAAAGCAAATTATGCTAAGCCTGTTTTGGCTTTAACAAAGCTCACGGTGCTTTGATTTTGCTCACCCACCTAGGGTGTGTGTCTCAGAGCACGTTTCTACCCTCTCATTTTTCACTAACATTTCATTCCCTTAATACAACTAAAATAGCACTAGGGAGCTTTCTTGGGCATTTGAATTGATTCTTCTAGGCTGTTAAATCATAGAACAGCTCCTGATACTGTTGTCTGACACAGTTTCAGTGTTGTCTGACACAGTCACATTTTCTCAAGCAGTCCTCAGGCACGATACAGGAAGCAGCATGAGCCAGGGATCCATCCTTTGTGGATGGAACTGGTCTGTGAGCTCAGGGTATTCCCCAGCACAGAAGCTGCCCATGTTACACCACTGGTCTCAGTGCCAGAGAGCAGCCTAGGGTACCAGCTAAGCTCAGAGGCCAGCTGGCTCTACCCACAGTGTTAAACTCACTGTCCTGCTCAAACAGAGTGGCTGTATGCAAGAGGCCTCCTGGGAATAATCCCTGTAGGGATTATTCTCTGTACCTTCTGAACCACGCATGGTGATTGCTGGTCACTGTGGGCCAGAGACAGCTCCAGTCATTTAACAGCAACAATAATGGTGGAGTTCCAGTGCCCAAGAATGTGCCCCGAACTGTTTCCTCAAACATTTCCATCTGGGGATATTCAAACTGAACACATTCAAAGATGCAAGTTTTAGATGGTGATTTTTCAAAAGTTTTTGCAAGTTGGTTATCTTGAAAAAACTGCTTGCTTAAAAATCAGTTAGTTGTTTTCTGGTATTGTCCTACACCTTTATGACTCCTTAATACTTCTTCTTTGTCCTTAATCTAGATATTACTTATTTGGTTATGTAGGTCTTTATCCTAATAGATGAGAATGGATAAATGTTAAAGAAGGCTATTGTTGTATGCAAAGCAAAAGGAGGTTAGCTCAGTTTGGTAAACACTACAAAAAAGTTTAGACATTGAAAAAGTAATTTATAACAAGTAAATATTAGCTCCATGAAGATGTTTGTTATAGAATATGACAATTCAAGCAAAAAGAGTTAAGAAAAAATGAGATCATAGAATAATTATTGCCGGAGCAGGCTTTAATGGTAATTTTAATATTTTGTGTTTCTTAGCTCACTCCCCAGTAACGCATATACAAAAATTACATGTCCTGTGACATTGCCAGCAGTAACACTAGGTTTATTTTTAGATTTTATCTTTGAGTAACAGAACAAGTCTTCATTTAAAATTAAATAAAAGGGGGAGAAAACTATTATACCTGTTAGCATATTTTACAACTTCTTCCCGAATGCCTCTTCTTTCTTTACCATTTTATTATTTCATTTTCCTTCGAGCCCTCAATATTACGCGCCCATCTTCTTTTTACAACTTCTTTCCTTATAAATCTCTGCATAACTCCTACAAAATTTGTTAAAAGATGTATGAACTTGCTGGGCGTCAAATATTTTTTTGTTGAAGACCAGAATTCTGGCTTTCCCTAGGTAAATATCCAGACAGAAAGATTGTGTTTGACATGTTCCCAGGTAATTCCAGAAGATTTCCCAGGTCATCAAGAAGATTTAATCTTCTTGTCATAAAATTATACAAGTAGAGAATAGCCAAATTTCAAATTCATTCATAAACATACCAAGTGCAAAACACTTTGGGAAACCCATTTCATGATTGTGATCATTGCCCAGAATAAATGAAGAAAAAGAGTTATTCCAAGCACTTCTTGTCTCTAGTGAGGCATTTTGAGCAAGTTAGCTTCCACTTCTTTTGGGCTTTTTTCATTTTAATTCAAAGATGGACAAAGTATGGTATGGGTCATTTCAGATATAATCATGCCTAGTTCCTGAAGTAAACATTAGAAGCTGCTCAATACCCCTTTCCTAGCACACAAAGATGCTGCACTTGGTTATGCAGGTGATGCCACCTCTTCCCAGCTCTGGGACAGGCCGTGGATCCAAGACCTGCCCCTGTACTTTCTGGCCCCATCCTTGCTCTGAATCTTTCCCCAAACACAAGGCCTATGGCCCTAACCCAAACATTCATTATGACTTTGGCAGCTCACCCATTTTTCCTTACAAATTTCTTCATCTGGGAACAATCTCTAAATGGAACACAGCCTCCAGACATTTCTTTATTGCCTCTGACAAAATCTTTTCTGAACTTCCAAAATTTCTGGGAGAACTGTAGAGGAGGATGCTCTTGTCCAGAGATTTCCATTTCCTTCTACATGCAAATGCTTCATCATTAGTCACTGCAGTGACTAAAGTAGTATATTACTTTGTTCTCATTTCACCTCACTATTTCTACTCCTTCCCTGTCATGCTTTTCAAAATAACAAGGTCATTATTAACACTAAGTCTCTCTAAATCCAGAGTCCCAGAACTGATTCCTAGTATTTCTCCATTTCTTTACCTATACCGGCACTTCGCTACAAAGTATGGTGTAGGGATAGTCTCAAATTTCTTGGTTCTTTCTGCATATTTCAGCTGGGTTTCCCGACAGGAGTCAAACCTGCTTTCATGGTCAGGAGGACCAGGGAACATGTTGTTTCCCTTGCAGGCAGTGGAACACCTGGACAGAAGGATAAAGTATCCTGATATCCCCATGCACATGGCAACACGAAAATCTACCCACCACTTCCTGACAGGAACAAATGTTATGTGCTCTCAGCTAAGGATAGCTTACACCCATGAGAGATGAGGAATTCATTTTCTGAGCCATGATGGAGAAACTTGTGGTACACACAGTAATGCTACTTTGCATCCTGTTCCCACAGCCAGCCTGGAAGCACTTACTCTGACTGTGGCTGTCTTTTCCTGCACTCACCTGTAAAACATCAAAACACAACCAACATGAAAAAGGTGATTGTATGGGAGAAGGAGATCTTTGTATCTTTCTTCTTGAAAATCTGAGACTCCTATCTTTCCTGAGCTACTTAGGGTGCTGTTGGTGACACAGAAAGTATTAGAGAAAGAATGGATACAGAAAGTAAACACTTGTTAGTAGCAGCATAGAAAATCTAGAGAAAAAAATGTGACCTTACTGGGTTGGTGGTGTCCTGTTTTCAGGACATTAGCTTAACATTACAATACAAGTAATACAATACATTTCAGGACATTAGCTTAACTAGTTACAATATAAGCACAATCCTAGCCAAGCTTTTGTAGGGATACAGGGTAATCAAATATCTATCCATTTATTTACCTGTCAGCTTTCTATTCAAAACATGAAGTTGCCATATAAATAAAAACATATTATGTTTGGAAAGAGAGCAAGCAAAGCATTTTACAGCCTGCAAAATCACCTGTTTCACAACAAGTCCTATTGATATTTTTTTTAAAAGTTGCCCGTGTCTTTGTTTACGGGGAAAGCTGTTAGCAACCTCAACATTACTCATTGATCAGCTGACCTGAAACCACATATTTCTATCTATTGGTAACGGTCCAAGTATTATATTCTTTTCCAGAACAAATTCAGAAACAGCATGAGGGGATAGTGCTGTATACAATTCCTCCCTGTCTCCCAAAACATGTGGGACATCATGTCCACTGGTGAGCCAGCAGTTCTTCCACTTCAGCAGTACTTAAATAAGTTGGTGTCTTCAAGGTCCAAAGCAATTTAAGGTATGTTATCCTCATCCACAATAGTGTCTGATTACCCACTGATGCCTACAAAATGAGATGTTCCCGAAGCATGAAAATACGGTTTCCATGATTTTCAAATTAATTTTGCACATATGTACTTTTTTAATTAAGAAGGCAAAGTGTTCAAAATGAAGTCAAAACCAGTACACTGCTGAATATCAGTATTCTTTCTTTTGGCCTGATTTTTCTTCAAGACATAATACACAGAGGAGGCTTTGAGCTCCTTGAGAATACACTCATAACAACACTTTTTTTACTCACAGAAACGTTCCTCACTAAATTACTGTCAAGGCAAATTCTTTTTTAAACAGAAATGGTATTTCACAGTAATTTGTGGGGGTTGTAACAAACAAATTCAGAAATACAAAGATCATTTCATGTTTACTTCATGGCTCAGTTTTTTCTGTAACAGCAGATATTCTTTCATCCTGTGGAAAAATTACAAATTACCTTAAAAAAGAAGGAAAAAAAAAAGAAAAAAAGGGGGGGAAATGAAAAGAATAAGAAAACAAAACAAAGAAAGAAGGGAGGAAGGACGAAAGAGGGAAAAGACTTTGTTAGAGGAAATACACATTAAAGAAATACAATACAATTTCTTGCGATGCTGGAAATCAAATTACATTCCATATAATTTAAATTACAGAAATATCCCATAGGTGGCTTAAAAGTGAATGTGATTTTGACACATGAAAATTAATAATGAATACTAAATACAAGAGTTGGCAAGCAGAATGTTGTTCTGTGGTTAAAAACTGCTAGCACAGACCACAGATCCAGACTTTCTGATCTCCATGATAATTGGCTGCAGATGAGCATATCAGATTAGGACATAAATCCCTGAGGTCTGTCACGGTCCCAGCTAGTCCTCATGGCTCATTAGCTGGGGCTGTTTGAGGGATAGCAGCTGCTGCAGGAACAACTGGCTGGGCAGGGATATGGTTGCTGGTCAGATCTCTTTCTCAGACTCCAGGGCCTCTGTTAGGGGCTGGGGAGGCACAGCCTTAGCACAAACCAGGCTACCAAGCCTCAAAGCCACAGAGAGAGGGTGTTCTACTGTGCATAAACCCCAGAATCTGAAAAAGCAGCTCCTGTGGGGGAGAGGCAAACAGCTGAGAGATTAAGATGAAAGTTGAAGTTTTGAGAGTCGGCATAAAGTTCACGGGTGACCTCTCAGCTATTGAAACAAGCACTACTGGGAAGCAAAACACACCATTGCTAATATTGCCTTGAGGCACAAAGATTGCAGCATGTATCTACACACCTCAGAAGTAAGAAACAGGTGATTTTGCAGGCTGTAAAATGCTTTGCTTGCTCTCTTTCCAAACATAATATGTTTTTATTTATATGGCAACTTCATGTTTTGAATAGAAAGCTGACAGGTAAATAAATGGATAGATATTTGATTACCCTGTATCCCTACAAAAGCTTGGCTAGGATTGTGCTTATATTGTAACTAATTATGTGGTAATTCAAAAGATGTAATTTGCAACCACTTTCTACCTTCATCTGCTGTATCGAAGAGTTTATTTCCCCCAGTACTATACCAGTACAGTATGTCTAACACATGAGGTAGTTACTGTGACATAATTCTCATTTCAACTGCAGTACAGACTTCAGTTACAATAATTCTACTTTCTGACAGGTTTTATGTCTGAGGACATAAAACTTGGCAGGGTTGCATTTATGTGAAGAAATAACACATACACACATATGTTGAGGCTGTGAATTAGTTCCTTACAGCAGAAAGCATCCCACATTGGCTCAACAGCCCACATTAGCAGAATTTAGAGATCTCTGGTCTCTAAAGAGATCTAGAGATCTCTTACTGTATAAATATACAATGAATTAAACCAAAATTAAACAGGAATCTTATCTGCACTCCACAGAAGCATGATGGGTTGGGCTCACTTTTGTCATGTACTTTCCCCTCTGATTTGCTGCTAAAATAACTCAGAATGTTTAACCTGATAATGTCTTAAGCCCTAAAGTTACATACACTCCAGTTTAAGAACTGGGTTGGAGATAAGAATCCTTGAATTAATTTTGACTGGCTGTAGCAAGTGATTAATAAACTTAGCGAGTGTTTCATGTAGTTTCTATTACTTCACTTCATGTTATTCATGGAATCATACATATACAAGCAAGAGACAAATCATTGAATATTTTGTTGCAAAATCCAATTTAACGCAGACAGAGGCATTTGTGCTTTGCAGCAGCTTCCACTGAACAGCAGCCAAGTACATCTCCTTCTTGGCCTCCTTTCCCCTCTGTTTTAATTTTGTGCAGTATCAGTTAATTTTTTGTTGTTTCTTCTGCTATCATGTAATATCTAAAAGAATGCCCCCTAAATTAGCTTTTCTCCTTACACAGTTATTTTCAAAATCATGTAGCTGCATGTTTCATATTCCTAAGGAACAGAAAGAATGTTATTGCTTAGAATAGTATTCTACATGCTAGCTTTCACTGTATTCACTTCAGGTCTTTCCAAAGAAGTATGCCCATATGAAATGAAATACATGCCCAGTTTACTAGAACAGAGTTCATAAGGGAAAAAAGCATACACAAACACTTGTGGGGGTTCTTTTACAATGTGGGAATTCTGATTTGCTTTGTTTTGTAAAATTATTATTTAGACATTGAAAGATGCAGTAGGGCCTAAGTCCCAAATCTGCTTTAGAAAAAAACCCCACAACTTCAAACACCAAAAAGGCACTACATCTTGCAAGGACTGGATACATGTTGCTTCTAGACATGAAACCTGCTGAAGGGTGCTGTGGACCTCTCACTGGCCTTGCAAACACGGTATGGAAACCACCACTCTGGGCAGATGACCTTGCTCTTCATCAGTCTGTTTAGGTGCAGATATATATTTCATTGTATCTGAAGGGAATCAGCTACTCTAACATGGTTTATCTTTATAATCATGTAGCAAGTGTATCACTGCTTTTCTTTAGGAAAAAACGGAAATATTCTTTTCCTTTCACAAATCAGGATAAGCCAAATTTGATCCAAGTTCTGGATCAAAGTACTGATGAGGGGAAAAAGAAGGCAAAATTTAGTTCATATGTCAGATAAGTAGAAAGGCGACTGTTACCTGCTACAGAAAAGAGAAACTGACCATCCTATTTCTTTCTGTTGTTTTCACAAGATCTTGCACAACTATGGAAACAATTCTTTAAAACATAAGTACACCTGCATGAGAACAGCCTCTTCCAGCAATATAATACAAATTCTTTTATTACTGAAATACATGAAATACATGCATATGTAATATGCTGCAAGAAAGAGTTAAGAAAATGTTAAAAGTTAATTAATTTGGCACAATTGACAAGTTTTTAATTTGAAAGTCTGACTCAGTGTTCAATAAAAGAAAAACCTGCAAAGCAGTTTGGCTTTCCAGGGCCACATAGTTCCAAAGAACTATGAGAACTAAGAGAGTTCCAAAAACTCAATTTTCTATAGATCCTTGAACAAAATGTTTCAGCTCTTTCACAGAAATACTAGCTATAGCAATAATCATTTTAAACAGCAATAAGCAATGCAAAAACCTGCCAAATTAAAACAATGTGCATTGAGATTTAGTTGAAAAATTGAGGAATAAAAAAATACATATCTTTTCAGACACAGCTCATTCCTTCAGAAGACTTTGTTAAAATGTATAGGCAATTAGACCTAAAAAGACTATTAAGAAATCTATGAAGTATTGGTGCATGGCTGATAAAAAATTAAATCCTCCTACTCCTGGATCTCAAAGTACTTTTCTCTCTATATGGACAAACCCACAGAATTTTTCATCCATTCCATTTTACCTATTTAACTTGTCAGTCTCCTAGAACAATGACTGTTACTTCTGTACTTGGACACTACTGGTATTTTACCAGTAAATAGTTATCACAGCAGTACACTTTTGTTTTACAAATGGTGAAAATAAGAAAAAAGGAATAAAATTATTTCAATACTGCTATACTTACATAGCCTAAACTTTCATTTTAGTTCTTAAAAAGAGACTTCTATCCAAAAAAAATCCAACCCCCAACCTAAGTTTTTATTACTTTTCCAGGTACCTGTTGGTTCTTTGCAGCTATTTTGCTCCATTTTGCCTGCCAAGCAAGTCTTCACACAACAGCAGCAATTGTCATCACCACCATTAGTTATAATATGCATGCTATATAGAATGTGACAACTTCTAATCCCTGTTAAGTTGCTGGGATTCTGGAGTGATTTTATTAAGTCTATTACTTGATGTCACTGAGATCATGTTTTGGCCCTGTTCTTTCTCATGCCATTTAAGGAACACTCAACTTTCCAGCACAGTGGCACCTTAAATATTCTGTTCTTTACAGAGAGGCATGTTTTTACCATGCCACAGTTTCTATATGTTGCTGCACATAAGCAGGTGACCTAATTTCTTGAAACAGAATGCAAGGCCCAAGAGTCTGACTCCAAACTGCCACGTACTTTTATGGGCTGGATCAGAGAATGTTCCAAGTTTTTTGCATCATTTAATGCCTTGAAAAGGTTCCTTTAGCCAGAACTGTTTGCATCCTGCACATGCCAAACTGAGTAGGGATCCAGTGGTTTCCAAATGCAGGGACAAGAAATCTCTTGGCTTTTGAAAGAAGAAATAAATAATTTAATCTACACATCTTGATTTATACTGAGTGCTAAACCCTTTCATATATTTTCCACTATTTAAATTTGAAAGAGAGGCCATAAAAGGAATTTTAAAAAATCACAGGGAAAATGGCAACTGAGAAATGTGACACTTTCAGTTTCTCCACATAACACCTTGCCTCTGCACTCATTTTCTAGAGACGGGCAGTTTATTTCTTAAAGTAATAAGTTCACTTAGGGTATTTGCTAGGAACCCTAAAATATTTGGGAAGAGCTCCCATATAATCATATTTTAGAATTTAGGATTTTAGAAAGTTTGAGATCCTTGTTAAGTAAGGTGTGAATGGGAGTATTTCTCTTTGTTGTTCTATATCCATGGTTTTTTTGTGAATTAGATCTCCAGAGCTGTGGTTTTCAGCCTTCAGTAGCAGAACCCCAAGTGTTTCAAGACTGCACCTATTAGTTTTGGGGAAGATGAATAAGAAATGGAAATCTGTTGTCTTTTGTTTTAAATTTGTCCTATTGGAATTGAAAACCAACGTTTTAAAGTTAACAGATTGTGAATGGTACTTTATGGAGTTTTACATCATTTAAAAGATTACATCTTATTTAGACAAGCGTTTCACTGATAAAACTTGGTGCTCTCCTCTCTGACACCCATTCTCCCATATTCTTTCTTTCTTCCCAACGTATCTTCTGCAGGACATTTCACATTCCTCATGTTTACTTGGGTTAGGTGACCTTTATGGAGTCCACTTACCACCTCCCAGTGGCTGGAGAGAGGTATCTGATGAGATCTACTACTGATGTGAATCATTGATCCCTAATGATAGGCTGTGTCCAAACCCCATCCATGCTGTGTTTTCATAACCTGACAATTACTTTAAACAATTAGCAAAAGACAGTTATTCTAAATCACTAACTGTTAGGAAATTAAAAAGTTGGCTGCTTGGTGATGCACAGGTGATGACCAACAATAGAGAGATGAACCTTATGTTTTAAAACATGACAGCCTACGAGGTGAAACTGATACACCCTGTCCTAAGATTTTTGGCAAAAGAGGAAAAAATTAGCTCATTGTAAAAAATTACTCATTATAAAATAAGCTACTCATTATAAATAAATCTGACAAAATAAAGGGATTAGCATCAAGGAATGTAATGACAAGCCTCATTTCAATAGCCACAGATTTCCATTCAATCATCGTTATGCACATTACACACATGCAGACAGGTAAAACTTTCCATCATGGTAAAAGGCTCATTTGACAGAACCTCCATGGACCAGCATGCATTTTCTCTAAAATAAAGTTGTTTCTTCTTTTTTTCAAGCCAACAGTCCAGTAGCAAATATTTATTTAATACCACATATAAAGTAAATCTGGTACCCCAAAAGTAAATGCCTTCTTTCAGCAGCTTTTACCTGGTCAACAAACTTTATCACATACCTGCTGGCAAATGAAAATCTCCTTTTTGTTATAAACTAACTCAGCCAAGGTTTTGCCAGCTGCTTATGCCTTTTATCACTTGTATTTGAGACAGCTTTTGGTAGTGGTGTTTGGGGTATTTTGTGTGTAACTTACCCAGTAGAGATTGTGTGTTAACATCCCTTCTTCGGTTGAAATGTCTTCCAGGGAGATCTTTTGCCATGACAGTGGAAAGCAGAGTGTGTGCAAATAGCAGAAGGAAACATGCAATCATTTTCTTCATCTTCATGAAACAGAGGGACTCACAAGGATGCAAAACTGCAGTAGAGGAGAGAAGGAGATAAGTTCTTTGATTACATAAAAAGGTGCATTCCAACCACACCAGTCACCCAGCAGCATTGCTTCCCTTCCATCACACACAAACATGCCAACACACTGGCACCGAATTACACCTACAACTTCAAGAAATAAGGTTTACATAACAACGTAGCAGTTGGCAGTGCTTGTATAGCATTTCTAAGTATTGCTAGTTGAAGTCCATAGTTAACATTGACAACAATTTATAATAATCAAGTATTTTTAAAGCAAGAAAAGGAGGTTTGTTTCACTCAGCCTATCAGCATAAACAGGTTTGAGGAGGACACAAATGTATTTTTGTTATTCCACTCAGTGCTCCTCTGCAATTTTTTTCAGAAGTTTAACGGTTCCTGTAGCCTGAGGGATTCTTGCTTCAGAAAATCTTGGAGAATTAAAATAGAGAGAAGAAAATATATTTCAGAAACAGCAACTATAAATGTGAATGGGTGACAACCCATGCTTACTTTTCAGAAGACAGTCCATGGTTGTTAACGTGCAGATACCAGTTCAAGATTAATCTTGTTTACAGAAATAGACTCCTGAGGACTGGGAAGGAGCTTGCCATAGGTTCTGGAGAAATTTTATCATACAGAAGAACAAATTGAGAGGCAAAATTCCTACATTAAGAGATGGTTCCTGACCAGGAGCTTGTTAATGCATCATGAAAAGCCATGGCTGACTCTGCCACAAACAGAAAACAAAGATTGACATGCTAGAGACTCATTTTCTGGCTGTGTTCCCCACTGGTGGCTTCTTAAGACAGAGACTCCTTCTACCCGCCCCCAGACCTTTCTTGTTGTGGTTGAGAGCATCCCACAGGAGCTAGATTCAGTCCTGGAGTGGGTGATGCCATGAAACATAGTAAAGAGCTCCCCTAGGTGTGCAAGAGATGGATAGAACTACCCACTTTCACAACAAAGAACTGTTTTGACTGAATCTGAGTGGAACTTTGAAGCAGTGCAAATTCTAACAGTAATTCTTGGTGAAGTAACTAAGACTTAGAAACAATTTTAACAGGGCCCTAAACCTGATAAGCAGATATATAACAGAAGGCAACTAAATGCTTCAGTTCCGAAAGATAATTTATTTTCTTTCCCACCATGAGCTATTCACTGGCAGAAAGGAAAATTCTGAATAAATATTTTCTCTCTAGTAAAGATATTTTGTTCATTATTTTTCAGTATTTCCCATGCAACCATTACACAGAATGTATTTTTCTGATTATCAATCTACTTTTCCTTTTGTGTATCCTACTCAGCAGCCCCAAATGCAGACACAACATTCTGGTGCATATGCCAAAATGAGCCTTTGCACTAAAAATGCCCAGCCTTACTTTAAGTGTTCAATATTATCCAGTAATGGGCAATACATGATTTAAGGACATTCAAACTAGGAAAGAGATGGAAATAGCTGGTGTTTATAAAAATGGCCACAAAAAATTAAATTTCTGGGCATCTGGATGGTATTATTGCTAGAGTTTTTCCAGTGTTCTAGTCAGAAATAGATGAACACTGGAAACAGCACACACCACTGGAAATGGGACTATGTTTTGATGGAGGCAACAGTGGTTACATCTGGAGATCACCAATCCCAGGTGATCTCATCACTCCTCAGTGACATCAACATCAACACAGACAGGGCTGTGCCAGGGGTCTCCTCTTGCTCAGGCCTGCTCATTCAGCACGAGGCAAGTGGACCTCGAGGATACATGCCAGTTCTAGCACAGATGTTTTAGAATATCAGAAGCCATGCTCTCAGGGCTAAAGAGAACAGAGACATATCCTCCTTGCAAGGCTGTTACAGGAGCTAGGCATGAACAGAATGCTCAAGAGGGCTTTCTGGCTCTTAACTACTTACCAGAGGCCTAACTCACCTCCTTTCTATCCACCCTAAACAGCTGTGAAGATGGCACTAAACTCTAAGTAAAGCCATTTTAGCTGTGCCTGATGGCACCTTAAAGAACCAAGGACAATGTGGCAGAGCCTTCACAACACATTGCTAAAGGACCCAGTAACAGCATGATGCCAAAGGAAATGATAAAGCAGTGTCTCAGGACAGTCCCACCCCAAAATAAACCCTCCTACATTCCGACACTTAACATATTTTACACCTTTGTAGCAATTTTGATATTTGGTCATAGTTTCAAATTCACTACACTCACAGCTATCCATAAGCAACTCCAGAAATAAGGAAAAAAAAGTGTTTGTTGTGTTGAAGTGCTGAAGTCTTTGAATTCTGTGAGGAAAATGTTTACATAGCATACAAATATATTATTAGCTGATCATATAAACTGAGTTGTCTCCATAATCATTCATTAGCTGTCACTGAATTTTGAAATACATTAAAGCAGTATATTTTCAATTTAGTGTTTTTTACCAGTCCCTTTGAAAAGTAAGGTTGAGGTATTAAAGAAACAGAACCACTGAATAACATATTGTTCAATAGTACTTTGGATTCAGAAACCTTAGATTCTCTGATCTCAGTATCTCTGCTAGTCTGATAATCAGAAATAAATCTACTTAGAGATCCACCAAAAAGGATCCAACTCTTGCTAAAATAAAATCTACTATGAACACACTCCTACCCTCACAAACAGTGTTTTAAAATACTGTTTCAAACAAAAGCTATATTTAACAGCGAAGAAGTTTAGTTGCCTCATCTCAAAAAAA
>VXAX01004331.1:1203325-1224516 GCA_013399835.1 Leptocoma aspasia
GCAGGCACTTTAAAGCCCTTTTAACTATCAGTTACAATATATTCCGAAGTACTTCACTATCCACAAGCCAGCACATGCATTACTAGTTCATTACTCATTAAAATCACTGTGTAGCACGGGCATCAGGACACAGAGTATTAGTAATTTCCTCTGTCTTTCTGGACCAGTTGCTGACACAGGCATTTTCCAGCTCCAAAAAAGAGCTATAGAGGCCCACAGAGTCTATACACACAAATCTATACCACAAAACATCTGTCCCTAGCCACACAGGTGTTGTGTGGGGGCAGGTAGTCACAATTGGGAGGATGATATTTAGCACATCAGCAAGAAGCATCATCTTGCCTTCATCATTACAAAGGAGCACTCTACTGTCATCCTGTTCCACCAGGTGATGGACTGGATTTTCTCTAACTCCTTGCTGCATAAGGAAGGCTTCACTAGGCTTAGCAGCATAGGATAGACACCTATTCTAAATCATAACTATCAACTGCATTTCACCAACAGAGTTAAATCATCAAGACGAAATGAGGTTGCAGGTGCTGTAAGTTTGTAAATTCCTCACATGCTGCTCAACCCTGATGGCAGACACTAGGTGCACATGAACCCACAACTGCACCATGTTCTGCAAAGCAGCAGAGCAGTGCTCACTTGTTAAAACATCTTTTAGCTCCTTTTCAGAGGCTACCTTGGACCATTTGTGCTGTCAGTAGTATGAGATAACTCATTATCTGAAAGTCAATTAGTAATTCTGGTGTATTCTGAGACAGCCAACCCAATTACAAACAGCTTTCACAGTAGTGCAGCAAGCCACCACAATAACAAAAGGAACTGTTGACTTGGCAACATCAGTCTTGTATCAATGTGAAATAATGAGTGTCCACAGTATGAGTAACCTGAATCTGCAGTGGATTTAGGACCAGAAGTTGTGTACTCCAGTGCAAGAAGACTGGGATAAATTCTTTGCATGGGTCCATGAAGCTTCATGGCCACAGGCTGTCATTTTGTGTCTCCAGTAGGGACTATCCTAGCATGTGATAGCAACGTCTGTTCCAGACATGTCTGCATAGTGGTGGGGACAGGGTGACAACCACAGACTCACAAAATCTTCCACCTTTGTCTCCTGTGCTTCCATACAGTCCTCCTCATCCAGCACATATCCCCACCTTGGCAACTAACAGGACATTCCAGTGCTTTCTGTACTGAGACATGCCCCTGCCTTGCACAGGAATTGGGCTGCTGCTGAATCTCAACCACTACCTATTAATTCCAGTTGCTGCTAAAAAATCCCACAACGGAGTTGTAACTTGGACTAATAAAATCAAATGTGACAGTGGAGTAAATTAACTTTGATTTTGAAACAGTACAGGGAAGACCCAAAACGCATTACAGAGCAGTTCCTAGAAGGGGAGGTGAATGACATTTGGTAATCAGCCAAATATGCCCACAAACCCAACCCTGTACACGATACCCATGTGCAGAGCATAACCAAAGGTGCTACAGGATACAGGAGGGCAATCACATTCTGGAAGCTGTCCAAAGAGTGCTGGGGACAGAGAAAGGACAACTTGTCTATCCAAGCACAGAGGCCAGATAAGCACACACATGAATTGATGAGTTCAGACACAGAAACACACAGCCTATCAGAAAGAGCACAGATCAGCATTCGATTTTATTGTCAGGTGTAAATATCATAGTAGGACTTCCACACAATGGACTCTGTCATTTAATGGGCTTAGAGTATAAGTACTACATATATAATTTAATTTTCTACAGCTCTAATGAAATGAAGAAGACTAAGGGATCTGTTACTTAATTTAAAGTCATCCATCTGAATCACATACAGACTTCCTGATATCACTGTTGTAAAATGAATAACTACTTAATCATATAATGATAGAATTATTTAGGTCAGAAAAGACCTCTGTAAGCCATCAGGTCTAACCTCTGCTCAGAGGTGAAGTTGAGGACCATTTCAGTAACTTCAGAAACTCCCCACATAAAAGTTAATGGTGGTGCTATAGAACAGTACACCCATAGTATGGTTTACTCTGCATAGTTTCCAGTGGTCAGACAGCAAGCTCTAGCACAGGAATTCTTATTTTATGACAGCATCAATCTCCATGCCATGATTTTCTTCAGTTGCCACTTGGACAATAGACCTTTTCATTATCTTGTTCTTTTGAGAAAGACTCATTTGCACTTTCTGGTACTGAATCTCATCTAGACATCAGAGTTTCCACAACATGCCCAAAAAGTAGCATGGGAAACCTGAGAAAATTCACTTTTATGATGCAGACTGGTATTTAAATGAAAGCATATATTACATGACATATTATACACATGTAGGCTGCTTAGTTTTGTCTCTGAAGTAGTCACAGACCACAACAGACTGTTAACTGCAAACAGAAAAGTTTGGGGAAAAAAGGGATACAACGGTTCTGAAATTTATTTGCAAAGTCAGACTGACCCCAGTACCAGCACCACTGTAAACCAATAATTTGGGGATTAAACCCACTCCATTCCAAATACTCTTTGCTCATAGTGAAAACACTAACAATGAGTACACTGTATACAAACAGCTTGTTAATGATACCCACAATATAATTAAATAGTGCTTACTGTTTTACCCTCCTGTGGAGATGGTTTATAAGTCACAAGAGAGTATTTAGATCTGATTAGCCTTTCCATAGTTTGCCTGGACTGACTAAAACATCTTTTACCATCACAGCTGAGTGCTCGAGTCCCAGCTCATAAGCAGTAGAATGTGCATTCCCTTGTTCGTGAGAAATCCCAGTGAAGTCAATGGAGAGACTCACATAAAGTAATTAGGTGTGAATATTGAGTGCAGGATTAAGGATCTTAACTGCAGCTTTGTGTAGCTGAGTGCTGCATTTTCTGAAGATATAAAATAAATAAAATTTAATTTCATGAGTATCACAGTGATATACATTACATGGGGAAAAGTTTAGAAAATCTCGTGCTTAAAACTGAGACATCTACATTAAAAGTGTAATACTCCAAAACGATTTTGTAGATTTTGTAGGATTTAATGGAAAAGCCATATGTGTATTTTACTTAGCTCTTGATTTAAGGAGAATTTTTGATGGGATACAGTTTGATAATTTCTTCTGAAGTAGTCAGCTGTCTGACAGATATGCAGCTGTAACATGTAACACGTGTCACCTTTTCAGACCTCAGTCAGGATCATTCACCCTTAGAACAATGTCCCCCAAGCAAATCCAAGCACTTAGGAAGTATTACAGAAATCAGCAGGTTGCATTCTTCTCTCTCAGTCAACAATATTCTACAGTTTAGCAGTGACAGAGGCCACTAACACAGAAAGAACTGCCATCTGAAACAGGAATACGTGGTCATTAAAGATGCCATGATAATTTTTGCCCGATTAATGAGCACCATCTCAGTAGGGTTTCCAGGGTAAGTATATTACACTCAGCAAACCGTCCCTCACTCCTTCCACCTCCAGGAAGCGCAGGGCTCTCAGGAAGCCCGGGCATCCCCTGCCCTGCACGTCCCAGGTGTCTCCTGAAGCGCAGGGCTACCTGTGGGCTGTACCCTGGCACGGGGAGAAGCCGCAGTAAAGACACCTGCAGGCTACTCTCGAAAACGTTTCTAAGCAAAGTTTGGTTCAGATGCTACGCTGATCCTGCATTACACTGGGGGGGTTTCCTTACAGCAGATACAGTTAAATGAGTTACTGCGGCATGCACCGGGAGGAGGATAAATGAAGAGTTTGCTCAGACCCACACAGTCCAAAAGAAAGGGAAACCCTTCTCCTGCGGGCTGCACCACGAGCAGCAAACTGCTCCAGCGGGACCCAGCAAGCGAACATCCAACGCAGCCCCAGACGCCGCCGCGGCCCCTCGCCTCGGCCTCCCGCTCCCCGCCGGGCCCCCGCCGCCCGCGGGGCCTTCCNCTCCAGAGCCGGCGCGGCGCCGGGAGGCCGCGGAAGGAGCCGCGGAGAGCCGCGTTCCTCTCTCCGCAGCCGCCTCTGCCGTCAGGGACGCGGTCCTGGTTCTTCTCTCCTGCCCCCCTAAGGGGTACGACCTGCCGTCCCGCTCCTTCCCGCCCGTCCCGTGTGAGGGACGCGGTCCCGCTGTTCTCCGCGGGCTGTTCGCCCGCTGCCTCCCGCCTGCCGGGAGGAAAGAGAGGGAATCGACGGCTCTCGCGGGACACGGGCCGTCGGCCCCAGGCGTTCCCGCCTGGTCCTGAGGGACGCGGGACGCGCTCCCTCCCGCCAGCCCCGTCAGGGACAGCGGCTGCCGGCCCCTCTGGGCTCCCGGCCGCGGTGGCCCCGGCCCGGTCCCGCCGCCCCGCGCACCTCGGCCCCGCTGCTGGTTCCTCCCTGCCAGAACTGTCCCTGCGCTGTGGCGGGCGGCGAGGGGCTCTCCTCTCCCGCAGCCCCAGGAGCAGCGCCTGCTCCGGCTGAGCGGGCTCTCCCGGAGGGGGCTGTCGGTCTCTGCTAGGGAAAAGCGGTGTGGCTTCTGTCTGGCGGCTCAGCGCATCCTTCCCCGGCCAGCGCCGTGCTCCCCGGGCCGCAGCCTTCCAGGGAAGCCGACCAAGGGAAACGTCGGGGAATGGAAATCCCGTTCCCCGCGCGCAGGACCCGCGGGCCAAGGCAAACAGTCCCTGGTGATTCATGCGGTGTCTGCCACCGCGGCGAAGCGGTGGGAGTCTCCGTCGGGGAAAACGCTGAGGGAAGCGTGAAATAAGTTGGCCAAGTAGCAGGGACCGTCGTTTCTTAGCTGACACAGCAGCGGCGCGGTCAGCAGTCCAGGTGGAAAGACTAAGTGTGGGGTTTATATCAACACTTACGGTATTATGTATGAAGAAGAAAAAATAAAATTCCCGCTTTGTTCCCAAGCAATTGTGGTTTCTGTTTCCTGGCAAAACAAAACCAAAAAACAAACAAACAAACAAAAAACCAGTGAAAGCCGTTTAAATGGCAGACGTGAGCCGGACTCACTGTCACTGTCCAACAGGAAAGACATAAATCGCCAAGCCATGCCAACTGCAGTACATCACGTGCCAGAGGAGTCTGACAGAGGAGACTTGGACCCCTCAGAATTGCTGGGATAGTGAGTAATTCTGGCAATCAGCAGAGCTGCTTTGTGTAAGTTTTGTAAGGCACAATTAATTGTCTGTGATGTGGGTGTACAAAATCTAATCTCTAAAAGGAAGCATATAGATAACAAGCAAATCTAAAACCGAAAGTGGTTGGATTCACCTTATCTTTAATTCTGAGCACTGGCTCCTGAACCTTTCCTGTAGCCAGAGAGAAGGGAAAAAATAAAAATGCAACTGAGCACTGATAGACATTATAGCAAACCCAGCAGAGCCAAGTGCAGAACAATTCACCCATTCTGTCTCATCCTTGTAATGTAGCATGAGGCCCCAATCACAGTCCTAATTAATGCTCTGCTGTCTTAAAATACAGAAACCATACTTCCATTTCGCTGTGCTGTGGCTTGAGGCATCAGCTGAGTTGCCAGAGGAAGATAAAAGTCAGGGGGAGAAAATGTTATAGTGACAAGATCATGTGAGTGCCCAGAGTAACTCTGGTGGCTTTAGCTCCATAAGGGAGCCCATCACTAGTGCTTTTCCTAGAGGCTGTGCAGCCTGCTGCTGTTGGCAGGTTGAACACATGGAAGGTATCCTGGCAGGAGACTGGAGGAAAGGATGATGGCAGCAAGTCAGCACAAAGCATCTCTTTGTTTCATAAGAGCGTAGAAGATGGGGGACCTTTATTTGACTTTATTTGACTTTGGTATTGATTTATACCACACCAGAAGTACTGGGTAATCCCCACATTTCAAAGTCTCAGTCTCTTTGCCGATTGTCCTTTCGCAAATGATGAGCTTCGTTCCTCCACTCCCATTGTGTGACTTCTTTTTGATTTGGGAGAGCCTTTGTCTAGTCTGTCAACATTTGAGACAATGGGTAGAGAAAGATTGGAAGATGTAAAGTAAGAAAAAGCTGGAGGCTTCTATCAAGCCATGCTTTGATATGCAAAGAATCAAAAATCTAGCAAAAAAAAAAAAAATCAGGCAATTATTAAGCTTCATGAAGATTGCTAACTAGATACCTGAAGCTTTGAGTCCTTTTGTTCCTCTCCTGTCTTCTCTTAGTGCCTGGAAGGATCACTCTCAGTCTGGAAGAAGCTCCCAGTGATGTAGGTTGCTTCTCAGTTATCACAGGCAACCGCTTAACATAAAAACCACATTTCAGAAAGTAATTTTCACATTATAAGCAGGTGTTTTAAGTAAAACAGCAATGAATTGATTTTCCTCCTGCTGTTAGAGGACTGTTTCAGACCTTCATGGTAGTTAGATACTTCCTACTAATTTCCAGTCTAAAAGTATTTATGGCCATTTTGTGTTTGTTTCCTAGCATCAACGTTATCTTTTAACCTAAAGAACTAATTTTGTTCTCCAAGGCTTGACTAGCTAGGGCATTTAGTGACAGCAATAATTTTCTTTTTCAGCTTTCACTCGTTTCACTCAGCAAGTTTTTGATGTGTATGTGGCTCCTGAGAGGGTGTGTGGCAAAACTAAACACGACAAACCATGCAAGCCCTCTCCACAAAATTTCTGTTTATTGAAAATACTTCTCCTGATGTGGTTAAGGATTTCATTGTCATTTTCAGTGGCCACAGCACCTTTGTGTTCAGTTTATGTATCCATAAAAATGCACCTGTTTGCCAGTGGATTAATCCTCTCTAATTCATCATCTTGAGGGTCTCTTCCAACCTTGATGATTAGTAATTCTATGATTTTATATGATGGCATTTCATCTCACTTCTAGTTCTTTAATTTTTTTTTTGTTTCTAACTAGCATTCCCAATAGTACTTTTTATAGATAACAAAGTAGATGATTGATTTTTCTATGTTTTGAAGAAAAAGAGTTTGTTTATCTTACTGTGAGTGAAACTTTTCCTTTAGGTTGGATTCACTGGCAGTATCCTTTCACTACCTAACCAGGTTTAACTTAGCTACAAACCATACCAAGATTACTATAGATCTTCTGTAGCATCTCACACCTTTTTTTTTTTAACTGCAGTTTTGCTTTTATGCATTTTTCTGTGAAATGTCTTCTTACATTTGAATGGATTTTCCAGATATTTAAGGGCAGGGAGAGTTGTTTTTCATTCCCCAACATTACCAGGTGCACATTAAATTACACTATTCTATACCTACAATATCATATCTACTACTATCTAGTAGTATTTTCAAGAAGCCTTTCATCATTCATCCTTTCACTACAACTTATTTTTTTAAGTTTTCTTCCTCTTCAGTCTTTTAAAACACAGTGATTGTTACAGAGCCAAAATATTGGCAAATGCCACCACCACCACCACCAGTGATTGTCCTAAAAAAAGTCATATTTTGGAGAGTTCCTAAGGTAAAGTTTCTTGACTTCAGGTAAAACAGAAGATTCATCATATAAGGCTATAACTTAGAGACGCTGGACACCATCCTTGGGGATTTTTTTTTGGTCACATCCTACCTAAATTTTTCCATAATACGGTCATTCAGTGCATTACTCATAAAACTGGTAATAGAACACAGGACTGCTTAAGGAAACAGATCTTGTCAAAGTATCCTTTTTTTCTTACTTTTTAATGGGCTATGAAATGGATCAATATGGGGTTGAGTGTAAACATTATACACTTAAACATTTCTTAGGCACTCACATAACACAATATTTTGACTAGGGAGCTATAATGCTGCAACAACAGCTTTGCACATATGAAATAGATTGCAAAACAGATGATAAATCTCAGCTGTATGTAAGCAAAGAATACTTATTAAGTAAGTGTATTTCAAGAAAAACTCTGCAAGGATAAATTTTTGACTCCACAGTGTTTTTAATTCTTTATCCACAACATTAAAGAAAACATATTCTATTTTGGCTGCACATTAAAGCTCTGAATAATTTAAGCAGAATGTTGAAAAAACCTTGGAGTGGGATAGCAAAGAACTGAAAGAACCATTAAAGAACTGGAAAATATGCCATCCAGTGAAAAACTCAGGAAATGCAATGCCTTTAATAACTCAAATTTAGGAGGTGACTTAAGGACACCATATAAGTAAGTATATAAAGGACAAAACTTCAATAAAAGGTGTCTTCAATGCAGCCATTAAGGATAGAAACCTGCAGACAGAAAAATCAGACTAGAAACAGGCTGGTTTATCTACATCTCCATCCTTCATATTTGATAACATTTTGTAAGGGATGTTTTTTTTCTCCTTTGCAATTTTTTGACTAACAAAGAACTGGTGTTATAAGGCAATCCATAAATTAATGCAGAAAATAACCAGTTTGTGGTAATTCTTTATGTTTTTGTATATTGAAGACTCAAAAAAAAGCTTGTATTTTAATTCCAAACATGATGCCTAGACAGCATATTCAATGGTTGCACAACTTTCAACTTCCAGTCAAAAAAGCTCAAAGCTCAGTTTCACTGTTCCCTTGGTGCCTGCAGTTCTGCATGGCAGACCACATTTTC
Organism: Leptocoma aspasia; assembly: GCA_013399835.1. NCBI lineage: Eukaryota > Metazoa > Chordata > Aves > Passeriformes > Nectariniidae > Leptocoma > Leptocoma aspasia. Next base: position 1,211,853 of record VXAX01004331.1, read on the forward strand.
TCCAACCTGTGGAGCCTGGCATTCACCTCCTGCCTTGGCCCCAGAGGGATCTGGTATGGAGAAAGACACCGGTTTGTACAAGGTTGAGCAGGCTGGTGCCCAGCTCATGCACAAGCTCCCTGCAGCTGTTTGGCTGCCTGAGTTCCCCTGTGTGCTCTAACATCACAACTAGCACAAACAAGCAGAAATTTACACCTCACAAAATGCAGAGGTGGCTCCTAGTGTCTTTTGCAGGACAGCCTGAGGTGCAGGTGTGGCTTGGCGGCTGCTAACTGCTGTTTGCACAGAGGCTTGGAGCATCTGTCCTGGAAGAGTGCCTGAGAGCGAGCACAGGGTGACCAGCACAAGGTCTCACAGAGAGCTGGACAGACCTGCCAACCCTCCTTGGCTCCCAAGGTCCTCTGCACAGCCCTGGCAGCAAGGACCAGACTCCTTGTCTTCTGGGGTTAGAATAGGATTGGCAACAAAGGGATTAACATTTACATTTTGTTATGAACTTCATGAAGGACCAAGTTACTGAGGCGATTTCCACAAACCTAGGCATTGCAGGACCAAACTTTCAGGAGTCAAATATTTTTTAAGATTATGATTTTTTTTGAGAAACCACCAAAACCTCTGAACATATACTTAATTTGAAGATTGTAAGTAGTCTCTTTTAAATCTAAATTCAGGGCAGGGTTTGGTGCCTCCTGCTATTTCCTCAAGATGGTTCATGAGTCAGACTTAACTGTGGCGCATCATCACAGCTGTACCATAGCCAAAAGAAAAGATGCTTCCAGTACACAACATTTAATCAACACCAAAGCTTTTGTACATATGCATATATATGGACACATATATTCTGTATATTAATATATATGATGTATATAATACATATATAATGTATATTAATAAATTATCATAATGGCCTTTTAACAGAACATACTTCATCTGAGACATGCAGAGCCAGACCGCATTCATTGATTATACCTTTTGTTTTAACTTTTTCTTTTAAATATGTACTTATGAGTTTAAGTACCACGCTCCTGTTGATATATGCTACAAGACAGTCTCTTTCGTTTTTCAAGTAGTAATATCATCACTAAAGAGGAAATCAGAGGAAATCTCAAGCCAGGAGCCACAGCAATGACAGATCAGGCAGGTATTTCTGCTGCAAATGTTGCCACAAGAGCCCTGAGGGATCTGATTGGACTGGCTACCCTTTGGCTGCTGCGCATCTGAAACACCATATTTTAAATGTTGATATAATTTTCTTTTTTTATTCTTTGATCTATATAATTCTGTATGGACACCATTAGGTCAAGAGCCATACTGCCTAAATTCTGCCAGAGTTGTAGTTCGGATGGTATTTGGATGCTTATTTTGAGCACAACACAGATGTTACGTAGGATTCATGAAGAACTTTGTAATTTCATTGACATACGTGAAAATTCAGAGACATTGCTACATTTAGAATATTCTTCATTGTGCAAGGACTGATTTAGAGCCAGCAATTTGCATCCTTTCTGGATCATGTTGTAAGATCTAAGTTGAGCTTCTTGTGTGTGTGATGTCAATTTTGTCCCAGAACTGAGTAAGAAAACATTGTCTTGGATTCTGAAGGAGAGTTGAATTTAAGCATGGCATGGCTTAAATTACCAAGGGAAATGCTGAAAATGCAATTTTCCTGAACACATGCTCAAAGTTACAGCAGAAGTAAAGCCTGTGAATATACTTGTCAGAGTAGCAATCCCAGGACAATTTTTCAGCTAGCTAAAGTAGGTGAGTGCTGTCTGAGGATGAATTCAGTACGTATTTTGTCAACAGTGTATAACTTCATTGAGTCCTGGCTTTGATGATATCATATATCAAATTTTTTTCACAGTAAACATTATCCAGTCTGGATGATAATCATAAGCTGCCACATAGTTCTGAAGAAAATTAGGAAAAGATGTCACCTTTGGCAAATGTTTGCTTTTCCTTTTCTTGCAATTACCATCTGCAAGAGTTCTGATTTTCTTGTTCTAAAACATTTTGAAGAGTTAAATGGAGTTTCCAAGAGAATTTCAGTAGGAAGAACTTAGTTAATTGCAACAGACCAGAAACCCGACAGCTAGCTATAGGAAGAGATGCTCAAAACAGCAAAGAAAAAGGTGGAGTGCACATCCAAAGGAGAACTTGTGGATGTAGCAAAAGGATGATGTTTTTAGAGGGATGATGAGATAGAGAAAATTTTCTACTCACTTCTTCAGGAAAACAGATTAGATTTAGCCTCGAACCCTATATCCTTATATTTTAAATGATTTTTAAGTGATAAAAAATGGAGAATCATATGGTAATTGACAAATTACCAGTAATGGTTGGTCAGAGTGTTACTGACTAGCTGTAACATACCTGCTTTACATGACAATAGTTTGAACCAGAGTAGACATCAAGGCAAAAAAAAAAAGAAAATAATGTCTTTATTTAGGAAGAATAGTAGAGAAAGAAAGATTAATAAAGTTTTGCTCTCAAGATATTGTAGGTATTCAATAAAACTCACTGTAACTAGCAGGAACTTGCATTCTTCTTTTTTAGAAACCAAACAGCTGCTGATCTGGCACTTCAGGAGTCAACTGAGACAGTTTGATTTCAGTCAGTACTGGACCCAGGAAAGGGTGTCTCTTCTAATTATACAATTAAGAGTGATGCTTCCACTGATAGACTCAAATTTGCATATTCATTGCAAACTATTCTTGATTAATTGCAGTACAGTATGGTTTATAAACCCTATGGCTTAGTATTACACATACATTCTACATTTCCAATCATAAGGCTGTCAGAAACAAACATTTTAAGTGATTTAAAAACTATGGTTTGATTTCTCTGTAGACTAATAAAGACAGTTAATAGTACAACAACATTATGATCTTGTTTATAAGCATTTCAAACTTTGCATGTCAATAAATAAGAAGCTGAATTCCTCCACTGGCAAAAGCCGTAAACTTTTTACTGCATTAACAACCATTATAATTTATTTATTTATTATGAACTACTTTTTACTAAGATCTCAATTTTTCTTGTTTGCAATAGAAACTAACAAAAATTTTATCTAGGTCCTTGAGAAATCTGTCTTGCTTCTGTTTGTCTATGCCAAAGACTTTGCTATCTATAAATATTTTATTACAGTCAACACAGACAAAAGCAGGATAATAAGCGAGAGCTGCAGCAACTACAAACAAGGGAGACACGAACCTTAAAACACATTCACATCAAGAGGAGGAGACAATTTCCATCCCAGCACAGGTATATTTATATATAAATTGAAAAGCAATAAATACCTCAGACCATCATGATTTGTACAAATGCATCTCAGCTTCTATTCTGATCAAAATAATACTAAACACTTCAGAACAAAATCTGAAGCAAAAAAAAAAAAAAATTACAGACATTTCAAAACATGAACAGGTGATAAATACAGAATTAATTTCTCAACATTAAGTTGTGCTCGTCCAACCTGTTGGGGTTTTTTTTAGGGCAAAGGAAATGTAGTAGATCTAATCTGTCTGCATTTCAGAAAAGCATTGCCACAGAGGTGATTTATAAGTGAAAAAGGAACAAGCAGAAGGAATGTGAGCTAAATATGGACCTAGCTCATGGCCAGGAATTCTATGTTGGGTGCATGTAGACACCACAAATACAACCAGAGATCACATCTTAAAACTTCCCCAGCTTGTGACTCTGTCTGGTCTCAGAACCCCTGAGACAAAGCTGTTTGACAGATGTTTGTTTGGTTCCTCAAACACCCACCTCCCTCTTTTATTAGACACCCCTTTTTGTAGCTCATCCTCAGGCTGGTCATGTAAAATGAATCAGTCTGAGCTAAACTGGGACTGTGCTGCTGGTGCAGCTCTTGCACAGGAGCCACAGATAAGGCAGCTCACATCTAAAAGCTGCTGCTTGACACCTGCACAGTGGCAATTATGGAACCATGCACCTTCTGTTGCTTGGTGCTAATAGGAGTGCAACAGATGACAGAGAAGTTTTTCTGAGCTTCCCTTTTTCACCAGGGGCTACTTTTCTAGACCCCTGGAGTGCTTACAGTGTCTGTTGAGTGTAATGATACATTACCTTTATTTGAAACTTATTGTCCAAATTACTATGCCAGGGCTTTTTATCCAGGCTGAAAAATTGAATTTCAGAGAGGAGTAAGTAATCAAAGGATACAATATATTTTTGGGGCTTTTTTTTGCTGACAATTCACAAGGAAAATATACATTTGAAACAGAAACCAGTCAGTTCTAGATGAACATATGGCCACAGATACCGTGTCTAAATATCTATGTATTTAAAAGGAAAAGATTTGCATTAAAAAATAAGCGAAGATCAATATTTTTTTAAGGAAGAAAACCCAGAATTGTCAATAGTCTGTTTTTAAGAGCCTTTTAAACTTCTTTAGCTGTTTTTTTTAAATGAGAAGCAAACCAGCAGGATCACACAATAGTAGGAAAGCTGTTCTGTCCAACTGACAAAGCTGATTCCATCTTCTGCTCTAATGCAATGAAAGAAAAAAAACTCATCCCATTTTTCTAATGATTTAGTGGGCAGAAGACTTTATAAATTCCCAAAAGATAAATATTTTAAACTAATTTCCAGCTCTTGCCTTTGTTCCTTTACTTTCATTGTCCTTGCTGCCCTAGGTGAGTGTATCTGATATTGCCAAGAATGACCACATTCATATAAATAGTATCAATCTCCTGGAGTGTCCCATTGATGCATTTATTTATTTATGTTGATCTTAAACTGGTGTACTGGTGATACACAATATAAAACTATTAAAGTACTTGCCTATCCAGACACCTTTTCTCCGTAAGGGAGAGGACACCTGTTTTATTCTTGCCTCTGGCACAGAATGAAGGCTGAAATATCTTCCATCCATAAAGAAGAACATTTCTCATCTTATAAGGACGGTATCTGAATTTTGAAGAACACCTTGCCCATCCTGGCATTGAATGGGATCAGAAGATTTGATGCTAAAAGTTTACCCATGTTGGATCTCTAATTTCATGCTTGACTCTACTGTCATGAAGGGTCCTGAAATGGCGAGTTTTGGAGAGGGAAACAGATTCAATATTGCATGAAAAAAAAAAGAATCTAAAAAACCCCATCCTCTTAAAAAAACAGAAGTATTTACATACTTAAGGAAAGTTTATATGAAACAGAAGTCTGTTAGAGTTATTACCAGGATGCACATTGGTATTGTGATGGAGCCCAGGTTCTGGGCTAAAAAGCTTTATGTGGCTCATCCCTGGTCATGTTGACCTCAAAGAGCAAACAGAAGTCTTCTGAAGTGCCTGCAGAGACTCCCTAGTGCTGCAGCTCCCTCCCTCAGAGTAGCTTCACAGCTCTTTTGTCTCTGCTGGCTAGCAAAGCTTCTCATGTAAGCCAAGTAGCCAGCCCTGCTGCAGGCCTGATTCATCTCCTTGCTGTTTATTCAGCTTTCCAAGTGACCCTGTGTCCTCCACTCAGACTAATTAGTTAAGTCCAGCTCTGGCTACAAATGAAAACATTTCATTATTTCCCGAAAACTCTCCTGTCTGAAATGTTTGAATAATCTGTGTCCTGGTTTCAGCTACGATAATTTCTCTGAAGAAAAAGAAAATAATTTACTGCATTGAATTTCACTAAGGTTCTTCACTAAAATAAACTACTGTTGTAGCTCATTGTCCAGGGTATAGCTGGACAGCTGCCTTTTTGCTTTGACATAGCTTTGTATCTGCTGGCTGGGTGACAATGAGGCTTTCACTCCCAATGCTAGAGTATCCTTTTCTGCTGGAGGTAGACACAGGCTGCAGACAGAAGGTCACAGATCTGTATTCCACACCCTGCTGAGCTATTCAGCTGAAAAACTGGCCACACTGCAGAATGATTCCAGGTCAAACCCATGGGTGTGGAGACATCATTTACAAATACCAGAGTCTTTCTCTGTAAGAACAGTAATCCTGATTTATCAGAGCCAAGCCTCCCTTTAGATAGCTATAGCTGCTGTTTTGGATTTCTCAGAGCTGGGAACTGAGATAGTGTTGAAACATCTCCATAGTGAATTTGCAAGAAATGCTTTTTTGTGGTATTTGACTGCAGTTTCTACAGATAATAGAGATAGGTAAATGGGAAAGATACAACTTGGCTCCAGAGAAGCAGCATCTAAGGAGAGCAGCCTCTATAGAGAGAACATCTAAGAAGTCTCTAAGGAAAAAACTTAGTTCCAGAGGAGCAGTTTAGAGTCCTCTGTCTGACTAGACAGTTTGGCAGGCATTTAACCAATACTCCTCTTGGTTTAGAAATATTAATCTGTAGATATCCTTGCATTAAAACAAGTAATACAAAGGTATCATCCACTTCAGTGATAGAATTCTGGAACAGAGTTTGTCTAACAGCTAATATAAGAGGTTACATGAGCAATTATACTTCCTCCTGACCACAGCAGAGAAAGGAAGGGCACATAAGCCAACCAGTATTGCAGCAGTGACCCTTGTTTCTGTGCTGTTTGAAAGACATAAATGAATGTAGCCCTCCTATGCTCCTGTTCTTCTTTCCTTTCTGCTCTTAGCAGTAGCCAAGTCTTCCATTTTGCACATTCCAAGCACCAGTATGCACAAACTTGTTATTAGCAACAATTTTTTAAAACTGTTCATGGTGCCTCTAGCCAACAGGGTAGTGGTGAGGAATGCCCTAAATTGAAAGAATTCGGAATTTGTTTGGAACTTGTTGACTGGTTATCATTTGCTCTGCTTCCTTGCCAAGATTTTATCTGGCTGTGTATCGATTTGATGTGGTCTTCGCTAACATATCAAGACTGGATTGTTTTTACACAATCAACAAAACAAAACAAAACCAGAGGTTTCCCCGAAGTACAGACAGACTAACACTTAAAATGAAGGTCATTAGTAATTGTTTTAGAAAACTTCATATACTTACAAGCATGGGTGCCACACTGTTGGGTCAGCACTACAAATTCCTTGTTGCTTTCTCCAATATTATGCATGGATGAGCATAGAATGAAGGAAAGCTGCATTGCTACACTCTTCAGTCAGGAATAAAAGCATCAGGCACATATGAGAAAGGCTGGATTTGTGCCTTAGCATGTATTGGATTTGTGAAGCCTGCAATGCCTTTTAATACACATTAAAACAAACAAACAAAACCCAAAAACCCAGAAGAGATTTCAGATATCTGGTACTATCAAAGTTTAGATTCCTGTTTGCTGGTTTTGGTCTTATATTTATGATGTTTCATGTCAACATTTTCTCAAAGTATTTTCTTTCCACTCCTAAGTTACTAAAAATTAATAAAAACCTGCTATATTAGAGTTTCAGATAGAAAACCATGAGAGCATTTGAGTAAGCAGATGCTCCTAATATCTGTGAGAAAGGAAAAAATGCAAGGAATATTGGAAAAAACTGTTAGGAGTAAGCAGTTCCCAGAACACAGAAACTTAAGAAGCCAGCTTTTTAATAGGCTGTGTCGCAGATGACTATCGAAAAATGAATTACAGAAAAGCTGTGGTGTAAATTCCCCAGAATTATACATGGAAATGGAGAATGAATTCAACATCTGAGGATAAAAATCCTTCAGCTGGAGTTCATGTCTCTTCATGTAACCCACAGAATCTCATTTTTGTTTGGGAGCAGTGGAACTCCTCTTTCATGGGGATCCTCTGATACATCACCAAAACTAAACTTATATTACATTATCTGTTACTTCCTACCCAGCTATCTACTCTGTGTGCAAGAATGTTGTGGTTTTGATACCATAACCTTCCTGCCCTCTTTAACTGAAATTGGACCAAATCCAAGAGGAGTTCTGGCAGGACGCACTATACTCACATCTATGCACGCATGGGGTGTGTGAAGAAATCGTGATTCTTTGGTGAGACAAGCTAAAGTCTTAAGAAATTTCATGTGAATTAGAACATTATCCCTACTATGGTGTGGAGAAAAAGAAGCCCCAGCTTTCAGTGTAGCTCGGTTTAGCCCTGTTCTGTATTACACACTTCATCAGACCTGAAAAAATGCCTGTGGTTTTGGACAATGAAATAAAATCTTGAATTATCTTTTGGTCTTATTATGCAATAAATTATAGAATTTACTGTCCTTTTATACAGTATGATGTATTCCATTTATACAGTATGATGCGAAAGCTGATGAATTGACTGGTGACTGGACTAAAAAACTATCTTTTAGTCCTCTACAGAGAAAATTCTACTATGACAGACTAATTGGACAGGAATTTGTGTATGTTTGTGCTTGGAAGACAATAAAAAAATTATTTCCATAGTCTTGAGGAAACAATCCCTTTTATTGTAGAGAAGTTTGTATACACAGATGCAACATATTTACAACCAGCTTTTCTCAAACAGATGACTGCTTAACATCCTTCATAAATCTGTCAGGAATGAAAGAAAATGAAGCTCAGAAGCCCAGCCAGCCAGCACAACCCCCAAATTCAGATTAATTCCCAAAGATACCTGTAATGAGAGTAGATGGCATTATTAGAAGAAAAAAAAAATAGGACTGTGACAAAGATCAGTGGATGGATTTCAGGATTGGTTCATTCAAATGCATTGTTTAGCTTGATCTCAGAGTAGATAAACCATGAACTAAAATTCCAACAAGCAGATGAGGACCTGCCTTTTGCCAGGGGTGTGGAAGAGACAGGCAGAAAGAGTCTGTCCTTTCCTTCCCTGGCCTCTGCAAGAACAGCTTACAGTTGTAATCTATGTGAAAAGAATTTGTTGGTCCTGTGTTCCCCTGGAAAGCTCTTTTCCAGAAAAAGTCAGGAAAAGTTCCACATTTCTTCAGTTGGCAGAATGGAGTCAATGCACTAAGGGTGAGAACAGATGTCCTCCTCAGGAAGGGCGTGGACTCACGTGGCAGCCCAGCCACAGGAGAGATGGCACCTTGGTGTCTTCTGGTGCCCCTCCAAACTGTGACTCAGCTCTGCACTGCCCTTTACCTGGGGTGCTGTGCAATGGCACCAGTTTAGTTTCAGCCTGTACAACCACCCCAAATGCAGAGGAGACAATGCAGAGGGAAACAAGGAGAGGTAGAGACACACATTATATTCCCTTTTCATGTTTCTTTTCAATTAAAAGTAGAAACTTCATCAAAACGAAAGGTTACATGTGCAGGAGGCACTTCTCTAGAGAAGAAATAAATACCTCACACAAGCATTCATGGATGGATGAGCCCCATGAGAAAGATTCTCAGTACAACAAGTTCAGTCATAAAAGGAATGTAATCCCCCCACACTGATGTATATGAGAAACAGAAAAAACATATCTGCTGATGCTCAAGGAAATTACATGCTTAAGTTCCCCACAGGTTGGGAACATGTATCTTAGAATCTGTATAATTTAGTTTACACTCAGCAGAACACTGCGATATTTACAGGCACATTCCAATGGGAAAACGTTTGCATGTTGAGTGCAAAAGACACAGCTTTGTCACCTAATCATGGGACTTTAAAGCAGGGATTTTGTGACCTCAAAATACTATTTCTGAAGTTAGCGGGGAGGAAATAGGTGTGTAGGTGGGAAAAGAAAGTTATCAGAATTTGCTAACTTTTTTTTTGAGCATTAGAATGGTTTCAGGCTGAGACAAAGTGAGTCTGTGTAGATCACAGGTTCTGGAGGTTCTGGCTTGTTACACATAGAGTGCTTTGTCTATTTTCATTTCCCATACTCATCCTTCCCAATTAAATATGTTTCCCATTAGCCAGGTTGATAAGAACAGTGCATAAGACTAATTCTTCTTGCAATCATCATCATCATCACTCATAGCATAGTAACTTCAAAAATACTTGCAGAAGAGGAACAAACTGGAATGTCACTTTTTTTTTACTTGGTCTGTATTCTGAAGTTGAATGTGGGCATCTGAGAAACATATTTGTAATGCTTTGGAAGTTTTACAAATAAAAAAAAAATTAAGTTACACTCTGAACCTGATTGAGAATGCAAAGTTCTATGTTCTCTAGCACTGTGTGTCAGACACGGTGGAAAAAGTTATTCAGTGACTACTGTAACCCTAGTGCTACCCAGAATTATTCTGAAACTAGTTCACTAGTTTCTGAAACACTACTGTAGTTGCAGCAAATTATTAAAACTATCTACAGAATATGAGTCATACAATTTAGGTTTCAATATGTCAGCAAAACAGCAAAGTGTAACCCATGGAGGTTATATCCTGGAAGTGAAATTATCAAACTATTGCTTCAATGTCTGTAAAGTAAAGCTATCCTCCCTGGGGACACAGCACCCTCACTTATGCTGACACGTAAGGTGGTGGTGGATCTTTAGCAGCTCCATTCACAGGATCATCATATGGTGGTAACAGGACCTGCAGGAAAGGAAAAAAAGGTTTTATTTTTAAAAAATAAGTCAGATGATAAAATTTACAGAAAGAAAACCTCCTAAGGCCTTGTCCACAACCAACCAATCAACCAAACAAACCCCAAAACAACAACAAAAAACCCCAAACAAACCAACAAAAAAAACCCCAAACCAAAAAAGAGTAAATTATTAAGCAGGAGCAGAATAGTAAGGAAAAGAAATAATATTAACTTGAAGTTTCTCCTTTTCAATCTGTCTGCTGTTTCCATTATGAAAGAAAACATGATTTCTTTTTATTTCTTAGTAACCCCAGTGACAGCTTGATTTCATCCCTTCACTGCTGTACCTGAATTTGTTCAATCTGGCAGTGGCAACTGCTTCTTCTGCAGCTCTACTCTGTCAAGAGCCCTAAACCTTGTCTCCTGGAGGAGTACTCAAACTGCCAGAGTGAGAAAAGTCCTGAAAAATCTCTCCTTCTGAGCCCTCCCTGGAATAGCTAGTAATTATTTTGGAGTGGGAAAAAATAAAGTAAATGGAGAACAAATTACCCAATGTCTAAATAAATCTCCAATTTTATACTTCTGGAGTACTCAGCCATGAGAAGGAAGATCTATACTCCCAGAAGCATTTCAGTGAATACTTCAACATCTGATAGCAATTAGGACATTAGGACAGGTTTAATCATGTATCATCCCCATTCACTGGAGTCCAGGCAGCTTTCTAGGACATGGGAGATGCAAGTTCAGGTGACACAGGGCAGAGGAGAGATTTGAACCAAGATTCCTACTTGTTTAGGCAAGCATGCCAGCCATCATGCAATTTTTAATGGCACCTGCACTGACATTAGTTAGCTTGCATGTGAAAAGACAAAGGAGGAGTTGGCCTGTGAACCCCAGCAGGGACTGAGGATAAAATAGATGTCTGAATGAAGAATGAGTGTACATTTCCTAAAATATCTCAATAACATGTAAGAAGACCACTGAACTGCACTGTCTGAGATACTTTATGCAGCTGATGATAAATTATTCATAATGGAATTTCCAGATTTATCAGCATTGCTTCTTGGTCATTAAAGAGCATGTACAGCTGATTGTCCAAATGTACATAGAGAATATCCTGATCTCATTAAAGCCACTGGAAGTTTTGCCATGAGAGGATTTCGCCAGTTCTTACAGAAGTTGATAACCTGCCTTCTGCAAAGAAACATCCATAATCATCCCTTTTGGACCTCAACCACAACATACAAAATCAGTAGGAATCGTTCTATAGATTTAAATAGACTTTGGAACAGACTTCTGTGGGATAGTTCCAAGTGTGATTCACATTATACTCGTGTGAGTTTACAAACATGCATTGACGACCATGTGTTCAAGTACATCTGTGCATGTTCTTAAGATTACAGAATGGCTATTTTGGCATCTTCAGCCCTTAATCAGAAAAGTTTCATTACTTAGAAAAGGAAATTGTCAGAGCAGTTGCTCTTCATTAATACCATATGTTTGAGCTTGTAAATGCAGTATTTTATGCAATACACAATCTAAAAACCCTCGTATTTGAAAAGCGTTTAATAAATTATGTCACCCTTAAAGGCTGCAAGCATCTTATGACTATTTCTCTAGTGAAATTAGGACAACATTTAGAATGACAAATAAGTATGATGATAAAAATCATAAATATATTTTGCAATGTAACCTCAGTAAATCACAATGCTAAAGCATGTTCACTGTGAAAAGCACTACAGATGAAATCCCCTCCATAGCAATGATCACTAGTTTAATTACAGGATTTCTAGTAAATCCTCATGTTACTAAAAAAGCACTAGTTTCTCAAATATACTGAAACATGTTCATTAGTTTATTATCACACAATATAATTAGTAATTAAATCTGATCTACAGATTACTCTGAAAATGAATGAAGTTCCCTTTGTGAAGATTTAGGTGTCTTAACTGTACTTTTGTAATGCTAAGCCCCAACCTGTGGTCCATTTATTTCAGGTTCAGAGTCTGTTTCATCAGGTGTGACAAGAAGTGACAACAGACACAATCCAAAGAACTGTCCACCTTCCAGCTGATAGAGATGAGCTGATAAATAATGGATGATACCTCTTCCTGTGCTCTGATCCTCTTTTAAATCCACGTGTCCTAAGACTACTGTGTTTACATCAATATTACTGCAGCATTGAGGTTGCTGTCATTTCCAGTAGGTGAAGGAAGGCAGGGAGGCAGGCAGGGAGGCAGGCAGGGAGGCAGGCAGGAAGGCAGGCAGGGAGGCAGGCAGGGAGGGAGGAAGGGAGGGAGGAAGGGAGGGAGGGAGG